>JAUCMS010000048.1:12378783-12396842 GCA_032357445.1 Enteromius radiatus
GTAACAAAAAATACGTTTTAAATAGTGTATTTCTATAATTTCAGCAGCGTGCAGATCCTCGTTTATGTCAGGACTGTGGCGATAGCTGCGCGGACAATCGTTTAGCTCGCTCACATTTATATATGAACCATATGTCCAGCATAATAATGAGAAAACTAAGTCGTGATAACGAGAAAACAACTTTTGTTATGTCGAGATCACGAGAAAATTAAGACGTGATCACGAGAAAACAAGACGGAAAAAAATTATAATACATGGCCACTTAGAACTTCCGTAGAAGGTAGATACCGTAATGAAACTGTAAAAGTAGGTTATTGATGTATATTTGAAAATGAAGCACAGGATCATATTACTGGCAATTTCAATAATGCAATCCATTCACACATGGCTCTGTAAGAAATTAAATGAATTGCTTTATTGGATACATTATTGATTGTTTTAAAGTGTCTTACATCTACTTGAGAGCACCCATGCAGAGCCTATTGAAATGATTTGTACCGGTAATTGATCAGAGCCTGGAAATTGTAAGTCTATCATGCATACTGGAGGTCCCCATAGATTCCTGTCTCTCTGTAATAAGCTTGTGAAATACCCGTCTACAGATCCGGGATAAGCACCACACTTGTGCCTATAATGGGAAAGATAATGACAGACTGGAATCACTGATGCCAGACATACTGGTGTGTCTCTCAGACAGGATCCCCTGTCAGTGTGAGATGAAAAGGAGGCATAATTAGCCAGTCAGATTTACAAAAGGTCCCACCAGTTCCTGGACACGGCATGCATACCAGCTGGATTCAGAAGCACATACGTTTACCACTAACGGATGCTTCAAATCCTGATTAGACTTGAAAAGAGCTGTACAAATGTTTGTCATTTTACAGAAAAAGACCATTTGCAAATTGTTTAATAATGGACATTATTAAAATGGTTTCATCTTTATATGTCATTTTATTGTTTGAATTAAAATGTAGTTTACAAAAAATATTGTCACAGAATTTGATTTTATTTAAATAATTCAGTTTCTTCTTATTTTTGTTGCAAACCGAATTCCAGAAATATTGGTATGTTTTTTAAAAATATTTAAAATTGAAAGCTAAAAAAAATGTATAATCACATGATCCAATATTTTATTCACAATAGGTAACATAACAAATGTTTAAACTGAGAAAATATACAATATTAGGCGCAACATGAGCTCATTTTAAATTTGATGACTGCTACAGGTCTTGAAAACTTCACCGACTGGGCTCAATTACCTTCACCCACAGCCAGCCCAGTAGCCCATCCTGTCCCATTTTTTCTTAATGGTTGTAATGGTCTTGCAATGTTCTCTCTACCTAGAAAGGTAGCCCAACCATTTCCCCATGGATCGAAGCAAGATTGCCTTTATAACCATATTGCTGACCGGACAAGCGTTGCAGTCGGCAGAAGATTTGTGGACCATGGAAAGCCCGCGTCTTCAGTCACTCGAGCGATTCCTAGAACACTTCCGAGAGGTGTTTGGCAAATATTGAAATATTGTTTGTGAAAAATACTACAGATACAGCTTATTCTTCTTTCAAAAGGCCTTAAATAAAATTTATTTTGTTCTCACTGTAGAATGCACTAATTTTACCAGTCTGGTAGCTTCTAACCACATTTTATAAAAACTAGTCCGTTTTGTGCATTATCTATACATCAGCCAGTGAACATGTTGTAGGCGGTCCAAGGGTAGGCCGTCTGAGGCTGAGACTAGCCATGAGCTATCACCATTGTACCCTTGAGCAAAGCACTTAACCCCAGGTTGCTCCAGAGGGTTTTCCGTCTAATAAGCTGCTAACAGTAGAATCATCCGCTAAATGACTGATTACTTCCAGTAAATGACTGAAGTTATTTGTACTGAAAAATGATTACACATTTTTTGACCTTCATGCAATACCGTGAAGAGCATATGTCTGCGCGGTGATTGTTTAAATGATAACTCTGCAGGGATGCACTTGTTAGTCATCAGGGGACTCATTGAATTTGGCTGCATGAAAATAGCATCTGTTTAAAAATATTGTTAAGGTTGTTACTTATTTTAAAGGTCATTATATTTAGATGATCTTTACTGCAACATAAATAAGTTTCATTTTAGTTTAGTTTATGTGACATCTTATTTATGTGGAATAAAAACGTACAGGTAATTGATGCGTGTCGTCTGTGTCTACATGTACTGTTTATCGACTGGGTTTTTATGAGGACTTTTTGAGACGTCACAACACTGACTTAAGGGCATTTCTTCACAGATCAGAGTTCTTTTGAAGCTGCTACTTTCTCAGTGCAGTTCTTTTGAAGGAGCTAAAATTCAAAGCGATATGTGTGGCTCACACCTCAAAAAAACTCTATACCTATACGGTAAGGAAGCGTCATGCTGTGAGGCATCTTTTTATCAGCAGATACTGGACATCTTGTTAAAACAGAAAGGATGGATGAAGAGAATAGCAAAACTTTAATGCTTTAATATGCTATTTTTTTTACTTCAGCAAGACAATATCCCTGGGTACAGATTTGAATTATTTATTCACCCTCCTGCTGTTACGAAGTGGACAGACACAAGAGGTAAGTTTGTTAATACAGTTTATTTTCAGGATTACTGGAGTAACAAAGGTTGAATCCAAGGTAAGTAAACAAAGGAAACTTCAAACTGAGAAATCTTGAACTTGGGAATCCTCTAACGAAGGTAACTTTGATAATCAAACTGAAACAGTCTTTCTTTCTTTTCAAGAGGAAGACGAGAGGATCACAGGGGCTGGAGGAGACACAGGAGGATCACGGCGCAGGCTGGAACGAACAGGTGAGAACACAGGTAAGTATAGCAGCTTCGGGAAGCGTAGCTAGTCCGCTTAGAATGAACGAGCTTGGACAGTGACTGAGTGGAAGTGTGTGGCTTATATGTGGTGGTGATGATCGTGATCAGGTGCAGGAAGCAGGTGTGGTGAGTTAATACTCAGGTGACTGTGAGCGCTGTGCGGACGTGAGGGTGGAGCCTGGTGTGGATGTTACACCTGCTGTTACAAACCTGCATTCGGTTACCTTTTCATGCATCTTTATTCATTCACTAACATTCAAATAGTCAAGCTCCTTTAATGGCAAAACGTCCAAATGAAATGAAATGACACATGTAAAAGGCCTATCGAGTATATTATGAAAGTTATTAAAGGTGCAACGACAAGGTTGACATGCATGCAAGGTCAAAGAGCACTTTCATTTTCTTTTAATATTCATTTAGTTTTATCCTATTTGCTCAAAGACCCCCAAATGATTTAAAGCGTTTTTTTGTAAGCCTTTAAAGCTCCAAAAGCACCATATAGTGGCAAAGAATAGATTTGCATTTTCATTCAGACCAATGCGAAAAATACCAACAAGTGGGCAGGTAATATGCTAATGTTTTATTTTGACATCAACATGAAATGGTTTGAGACTCATTTTAAAAATGACTCCTTTCAATGATTCAGAGTCTTTTAAGAGGAATAGATACTTTGTATATAGTGCACTTTTAGATTTAAAACTTTACAGGATTTTTACACACTGCATTAAAGGTATTTTTCAATAATTTGCAGTAGGGGCACTTTAAATGTTGCAATTACTACACATGGTGGTTCTGCACAAATTTTTGTGATAAATGAATTATTTTATGTGAACATTAAGTCTAAATCAAGACCCATTGTAGTGGGTGGTTTATTTTTGGTATTTCACACACACTCCTCAAGGATTTGCTACATGCTATGACAATTAGGTTTGATTTAGCTATGCCGCTATCTCGCAGCATACAGACATGAGTTCGAGACGAGCGCTCAAATGAATCATCAGGTAGAGTCAGAATGGCCCGTGTTCTTCTGAACTGCGGCTGCACTCATACATCATCCTCAGTATGTCTGTGTCCCTGGATTTATAGACTAGGAGCCTGCACTCTGTTATTATGACTTGGGGGGCACATTTTGATGACCTTGCAGCATGAGCGGTTGAAAATAGAAAGGTGATATTCAGAAAAGGTGACTTTTTCCATGGAGGTGGCACATGGAGGTCGTGGTAAGACTGAACATCTGAACATGTAAAAGCTGTTGGGAAATGTTGGGAAAAGCATGGTGCGTGAACAGGACAAAGCATTGGTAAATCAACATCGTACCATATAATGGTCACAGGAAGAGCAACTAACTGGAGAGTCTGGAGGAAAGCTTCTCAAGTGGTTTCATGACCCAGTTTTTGCTTTGGACATTATTATGGGGAAAATCAACATCAACCAATGCAGTTATTCGTACTGTAAGAGAAAGTGTTAATGCCGAATGAATTAGTACTACCAGTACTGGGTAGGAACTGATACATGTAATTTGGATTATGTACTGTAAATGAAGTACTTGTAATTAGAGTATATTGCATTTTAAAATGCTCATAATCATGTTTGCAGTTACATTTTACAAGATTACATGTTATTCACACAATGGTAGTAAATTATTCCCAATTTATTGATTCTTCCTTTTTCTCCTCTCTAATAACCCTACTTACTGTGTTATACCATTTAGCTTTTCATATATTTACAAATGTTGTAAATAAATTTGCCAGATTTAGAATTTCAGAGGAAGAAAGGGAAAGAGAAAACACCTCTCAAGCAATTAGAACATTTTATGAAACAAATTATTATGTTACTAAGTAAGGGATAATGTACTGTACAGCCAGCAGGTTGTTATCACAGCCTGACAGGTACTAAACACTGGTAATGTATAGCTGTGAAACATTGTCTTTATCTTATCCATTTAACTTCACTAACTGTTGATTTTGAAAGGCTGGACAAAAAATATTAAAAAACTTAAAAACTTCAGGCATGTAATGTCGTTGCTATTTTCATGTTTGCTTGTTTGTTTGTTTGTTTATTATAACGCAGGGATTCACAAACATTTTTGTCACCCTGCCCACAAATAATTAAATAAATAAAACTAATTTGAAGTAGAGTTAATATTTAACTAATAATTAATGGTCAAATATACATACAGTACAGGAAAGCAAATAAATAAAATATTTATATTTTATGTTCAAGTTTAAATAATAGAAATATATATATATATATATATATATTATTTTAAATTTACAAAGGAATATTTTTTTCATTCTGTTTACATTTTAAAACAAGTATTGATAAATTAAAATAATCTAAAAGTAGTGAGATCATACTTAAAATTATTATTATTATTTTTTTTAATTTGACTACCTACAGGTGGCATTTCTAGTTTGTTTTACTTGGTTTGAACAAGAAAACCCTGTTCTCAGTCTTTGTCATTTCTTATAGACTATGCGTTTCAACTGATTCAATGTATGACTTGTCACGTGTTGTAATAAGTGAGACAGAGACATAGACAGAGCGGCTGTTCCATAATGTGACAATGTCACTGGCTGCTGTGGTCACATTCGTACCGAGACCTCCCCTAAGTGGTGAGCGCATCGGACTTCCTGTGTGTGGGTATTGCTGGGAAATATCCTGCAGCCAAGTGCTGGCAAGATAGTGTCACTTTCCATTACCCCCATCCACCGGCGTCCAAAACGAGAGTGGACGCTTTCGTAAACATTTCAGCCAAGTCCAGTGGGCTGTTGCACAAGTCGCCACTGGGTTCCACTTTGATAATAGAGTATTTGATTTGATTTTTTTTCCTTCTCTATTTCATTCAAGAAGAGTTTTAAAAAAATGGGACTTACCCTAAGACTTAAAATGCTTACTGCCATTTGTCAACGGAAATAGGTAGTCATAGTATTTATTTTCACCCACAGTGCTTATGGCAGAACTTTTAATTACTCTGTGTTTGAGCCCTTAAAAGCCCGCATGACTGATGCTAGCAAGAGACGGGGAGGTGGGGAGGCCATATCGCATTTACCATGCCTGCAAGTGATGGAAAATGCATTTGAGCGAACTGCCAGAGAGTCTGTGTGTGTGTGTGTGTGTTAGTGAAAGAGTCAGTTAGGGTACCCGGCGCAGTCCCTTTGCTTGTTGTTAACGGGAATCAATGACTCACTGGTTATTTGTAGGACCATATCCGATGTAGCGATGTTTCCATTTAGGAATTTTTCAAGGTCACATCGGTTACTATGTTGAGTAAGATCCTAGCGTATGATGTCAGGACATTTATTTGATGTGGCCCCAAGAATTACGTGCTGGAAAATGCTTACCGAATTCACTGAATAGTTGTTTTTGCTCACACTCTGAATTACGTGCAATAACAATAGCATGCTAACCCAAAGCGCTAGTGTGAGCATTGGAAAGAGACGATTGATTACTTGCATTCAACTGAAGATTCAAATTAAGTGCCTCCAGGAATTCTGCACAAAACAAATGCAAACTTCAGGCTCTCTCATAGTGAATAACAACAACAACAACAAATAATAATTATAAAGTTTTTCCTTCAACAAGTTGCAGTTTAAACAGAGCTTGTTTTTGTATTCTATTATGCTGCTTTTTCATTCTATTGCTACATAAACAGGCCCTAAGGGAGTATGAACTATCAATCAAATGACAGAAGACATGTAGTAGATTGTGTACAACATCTTTACTCACATAATTACTCGCATCTATTAATATATTCTGAGAGAATCATCAGAGGAAGAAATTTGAAGGCATAAACTTTAGAACCCAAAGACTAAAGATATACAGAGGCTTATTGAACATTTCATGGGGTAGTTTTCATTTAATTGTTAATTCAGCATTTTTGCAATTTAATGATCCTCCTATACATTTAGAGAGGACTTGGATGCCCAAAGATACAGCTGTTCAAAGATATTGAAAATATTGCTGACTTTCCTTGAAAGGAACCAAACAATTACTCACGTTTCAGTGCATTTCTTAGAGTTTCGAACATTAGGGGAGAGCATGGACGAAAGTAAGGTTTTTCAGAAAAACCTCATTTTAAAAGATAATGTTTTGGCCAGAGATACATTTTTGCTGCTGTCAGTAACTCAAAAGTGTGGTCAATCAATATCAGGTGGTATTTTGTACAAATATAGAATGATTTCAGTATAATTTTACTTCGAATGTAAATTGTTACTTTTGACCCCATTAGTAGGGACGAACGTTACACACGAAAATCAGCGAAAGGAAGTTAAAATATCACGGCTGCATAAGCTTTTAAATGACTAATTTCTTGTGTTAACACAATTGGGTAGGTTTAGGTTTGGTATAGGGGATATTTCCAACATGATAGAGCATTGATCTTTGGCGACACTCACTGCATATTTGAAATCTCAAAACGTACCTCAAGCAGCATTATAAAAACACTGCAATACGCACCTGTACCAGCCTAATACAAACGTGCCACAGTTACATGTGTTTTAACGCCACTCTCTAGACATTTCACTTTGAAACTATGTCGAAACGTGCAGTAAGATATAATTACAGGGTTGCTGAAATGTATAGAGGCACGTATTTCCAATGAGCCTGAGTTGGTAAGGTTAACTGTGCAGCTATGCATTAGGCTTTCAGGGAAAAAGTCTCAAATAAATGAATGGGTACACTTTATAATATTGCAATTTTAATTAAATATTTCAAAAGGACACACAGTACCGGTTCACCCTTGGATCTTCTGGCCTTTACAGTCATTAAAGTTTGTGCACCAGTGAATCTAACTTTGAAAAATGATTGCATTTATTAATGTTTTATATAACTCAGACCACATGTACTATTTCAGTGAGCATGCTAAAAGTATGTAATCTAGTTAAATTGTGCACTGAATATATTCTTATGCAATAATAAAGATGGTAATGTTGTTCTTTAATGATAGTTCATGCTACTGGGATCTGTCAGACCCCAAAAAGAGCTTTAAATACTATTAATCATCAAATGTTTATGAAAAATACCCCAAATACATTTTATTATTAATAACTGCATTCAAATAGTTTATTTTTGTTTCTACTTTTAATTAAAATGTAATAACTGAATTATTAATCTGCTCAATTCAATTCTGAAAGCTGCAGTGTGCTCACATGACAACATGGCCACAGTTATTACAGATCAATTTCTAAAGCTTTTTTGGGGAACCATATCAAATTCTGGCCTAAATTGAAGTCATCATTTCATCATCATCTGTGTTACAGCACTATGACATGATCATGATGTAATGCGATGAAATATATCCTGTTAATAACTAATGCAACAGGTCATCAAAGTAATCTAAGGTCTTCTAAATAATGACAGAATATTATAATTGTTATGATTATAAGATCAAATCAGCTCATCGGTTACACTGCTTTACAGTCTGTGCTCATTTAAACAATGATTTGTACTCTTCTTTCAACATCATTGCAGTCTATCCCTTGGTAATTTTCCCTTCTTGCTCACAAATTGCACTTTTGCACTCTGACTTCAGGAAAAGGTAGTTAACTGCAAACAAGAAACTACCTCTGAAACTATTTATTAGTACTCAGTAGTACTATTTTTTTAACTGGTTATCAGCGATTATAAAGCAACTAAAATTAGGAGTTTATGAATGTAAAAATTGTAGTTAATGGTTTGTTAATAGCAAGAATTAAAGGATTAGTTCACCCAAAAATGAAAATTCTGTCATCATTCACTCATCCTCAAGAAGTTCCAAACCTGTATGAGTTTCCAGCCTAGTCTCGCGGCAGTTTGTACATATTTTATGAGGTGGCTAATTCGTACAAATTTGTAAACCTCACTTGTATGTATTCATAAGATTTTTGCTAAATCGTACGTATTTTTTCAAGTAGTTGGTTCATATGAATTTGTACAAATGACCTACACCCAACCCCGCCCCTAAACCTACCCGTCACTGGGGTTTAGACTGAATTAGCACAAATATGAATATGTACAAATTGTCTGTAAGACTGTGTTGGAATGACTTTTTTCTGCCAAACACAAAGGAAGATATTTTGAAGAAAGTTTGTGTTCTATATTTAAAAAAAGAAGTCAGTGGTGACCCAAAACAGCCTGGTTGCAAACTTTTGATGACAGAATTTTCATTTTTGGGTGAACTATTCCTTTAAACTTTAAAATAAGTGTGACGAACGTCTTTTGTAGCATTGTTAGTATGGTGACCAATTCTCAGTATTAATTAGAAAAAAACAGCTTTGAATCACAGGAATAAATTATATATGTAATACAAAACAGTTCTTTTGTTGTTTTAAATGATAAAATATTACTGTATTTTTGATAACAATAAATTCAGCCTTGATGAGCATGAGAGAATTCTTGAAAAAAAAAAAATACAATACATAAAGAAATAAAATTCAGTTACATGCTGTATAGTAAGATAATACATAATAGGATACATAAAAGGGTCAATCTGGAATCTGAGCAATGCATAATACTAATCAAAAGTTTTGATCTATTTATGGTAGGAAATTTACAAAATATCATAATGCAAAATATATATAATATAATTTTGACCCAATCATTCTTATTGTCGTTCAACATTAGTACATTTAGTCGTATCTCTTCTGTTGCTGTTTTACAAACCATGTGAACCCATGCACCAGGGTAAATGATATATTATAGAGAGTGGATGGATGGATGGAGCCTGTGCGCTTCAGTGATCCTAGCAAGGGTTGGGGGTTTTACAAGCACACCCTGTACTGGTAAAATCACCATCACACATAGGCTCATGGCTTTAAAATAACCTTGTGTTGCAAAGTGATTTCTAAATCCTTCACTTGCATGAAACCACAGGCTTTATGAAATCAAACATGAGTGGTGTCTTATAATGATAAACAGATAAGTGTTTACTCACAAAAAAATTTAATCTTTCCCTTTGGTTTTCACAAATAAAGTGTGCCATTTCTGAGCACCCAAAACAATGACTGTTTTCACACAGGTTTCCTGAAACATTCCCATCCATCCACTGTTGGTGCTACAGTAGCTCCACCCTAAACTCACGCCATTGGTTGAGTCAGTGTTGCTAAGCTGAAAACAAATAAAGGCGTGTTTGGATAAATCCAGGGTATTTAAACTTTTCAGAAGAATCAGCAATCCAATGTTTTATTTATAGTTAAGCTGGAACATAAGCAAATATTTTAGCATCCAAAAGCATTCTTTAAGCTGTTTTCATCTGAAGCGAAACCCAAGCATGAACATACTTCCTGAATTAATCTGGCTAAAACTTGATATGTGTCATGCTGCCCATTGAGTTATTTGTTTCTAATTTAATCCAGCATCTGCCACGCTGGAGCTTATGCTACTGAAAATATTGCATTAAACTCCTGCCAAAATAAGCAAGCCTCTGCCATGTTATCGAAGCAGCAGTGCCATTCATCTTCTGTACAGCTTCATATCACCCAATCAAGTACAAAGCATCTGTTTGATCGCTCAGAACATCTGAGTCTATTTGTTGGAGACGTGTCTCTTAATTACGTCATTTAGTCACTTGACGGCCACTTAAATTCTCAGTCCGCTTTTACAAATAAAAGAGAAAATCTGAAGATATCTTTGGGTTTAGTTTAAAGCTGTTTCCAAAAAATGAACTCCCTCCCAACATCTCTTAAAAATAGGCTTTGGCTAAATTCATAAACTCCACCCATGTCTTCATTTAGCCAATCAGTAACGCTTTCTCTGTGGACGCTGCCAGAGCTGTAGGCCAGTGGCTGGTCACGTGCGCAGAGGGAAAAAATAAAGAATGAAATAACATTTGAGGTCCTCGGACCAGCAAGCAGCCGGCCAGCTCAGCCCGTGGCCCTGGCAGCGCTCTCATCGGGCAGCATCACAGACAGCTAAATATAGACACAGGAGATTTGCCCTCGCAGGTCACACAACATCGTGATGTCACGTCTCCCGCCTCACTCTCCTTCTGTCTTTCTCTTTTCAAATCATTATATCTCTCATGTGAAGTATATGCAAAGCGAGGCTGACAATTATTCAGACATGAAGTCTGACATCAAGCTTTTTGTCATTAGTACAATTTCCTTTGATACAAGTTTCACATAGTCAAACTAGCAAGAGAGAAGCAGCTGTCAGACGCCAGCTCAATTTATTAATGAAGCGCTGCTGCCTTTGAAATCTGGATATATGAAATGCCTGCTTCAGAGTTCATTTATTAGGCACATCTACATTTACTTAAAGTGATGTATTTTTAAAATAATTTACTGTCATATATGCACAACATATGATCATTGTCCATTCTATCTATCTGTCTGTCTCTCCATCTATCTCCACAAAAAAAAAATCTATCTATCTATATATATATATATATATATATGTTTACATAATATGTGTGTGTACTGTGTGTATTTATCAATACAAACACATGCATTAAAATTTTTGCTAATATCTTCATGTATTTACATGCACAAATACTGTATGTACATGCATGTATTTATATTCGTTACATCATACATAAATATAGACATTTAATATAGAAATGTTATATATTTTTCTTATATACATGCATTTGTCTGTACTTATATATACATAATAAAAATATAGAGTACATACATATATATTATGTAAACAAAAACATTTATTTTGATGTGATTAATTACATTTAATTGTTTGACAATGTTATGATTTCTGTCAGTGTTCCTCTTTTTAGTTATGTGTGGACTCTTAGTTTGAATTGTTGTATGTGCTACATCGTGTCTGTGTTTATCACCATGACAACTCATCTGTTCCTTTCCCATTGTGTCTCCGCCCCCTTGTTTGTCACTATGGTTATTCATGAGCTCCTCTCCCTTGTTAACTCCTTGTCTGTGTTTTTGTAAAGCTAATCGCCAAGCATCGAGTTTTCTCTTGTTTTGTGTTTCTTCCTAGTATTCTTGTGTGCTTTGTGTTGGTTTTTGCCTCTGTCTCGCCCCTTCTTGATACTGTACACTGATCGACCGACCCTTGCTCTCCCTCTGGATTTTTCTTGTGTTTTGTCTACTACATACCTGTTTGCCCATCTACCGACACTGCTTGTTTGACCACGTCTCTAAATAAAGCTTTGCAGATGGATCCGCACATCTCTGTCCCTCTCGTTATATATATATATATATATATATATATATATCACAAGCAATTGTAGTAGATACTGTACAAACATGGATTGATGGATGGACAGAGATAGCTAGACAGATAGATCCCTTTTCATTCATTTGCTTTAGGGATGAAAAATTTCTGTGTTGATTTCATAGAGCTACATGGATACTCAGTTCCATTTCAATGCACACTGAATTCAAATTGGTTTCTAATCCATCTAATCAGCTCTAATAATCTCAAGAACTGCTCAACAGTAAATATCAGGCATTCCCGAAAAGATCATAGCCATCTCACCTTTACCAAACTGTGACAAATTACACACACAGAACACTCTGACGGCTTGCTCCACGCATAGCTTTCAGCTGTAAACTGCTCTGTGTCACATTTATTGAGTCACCACAGAGCTCTCTATATCTGTGTCAGGTGGGTCTTCTTGTAAATCATCCTCCTCCATCCTGATAAAACACATGCGACTCACGCCAGGGCGGATACCTACGAAACTGGGTCAGCATTAACAAGGGCCATACTGCCTCACTCTGTACGTACGTCCACCCTGACGCTGATCTGCAATGGCAGGTCCCTGTTACATAAGCAATGAGGGCCAGTGTGGAGAAAGCAGTCACCTTTAAATGTTTCAAGTTTGTCTTCTATGTGTGTGATGCCTCAAGAGCTCATAGCTTCCTTTTAGAGACTGTAATTTTATAGACATATGCTGCTATTATATATCCACTGTAATCATTTTTAAATAAAATAAGCATAAAATATTGTATCGTGCACAATTAGAATTTGCATTATTTGTAGAACTAATTAGTATTAGTACATCTTTCCCCCAATCCATTTATGAAAATGTTTTTCTAATCAATGGTGAACCGATTAGCTGTAGAGTATTATTTTATATTACTGTACATTTAAAGTTACAATATTAAATTAACTACTTAATTAAAAAAAAAAAAATGTGTAATTGCAAATATATTTAAATATGGCATACACAAGTCAGTAAGAAATTACATTAAAGTATATTTTAGTTTATTATAAATGCTTGTCACTGCATTAAAGAGTATAATTTAACCACAGTTTAATGATGTAGATTTATGAAATTACAAATAAAATTAGAAAGTTACATATTAGGACATACTACTTATAGTCTTACTAACTAGCTGTGTTTGGCATATATGAAGTGATATACATTTTCCTTTAATTGTAAATAACATGAAAATAACATGTCTGAAAACAATTCATTAAGTTTGCACATTCATAACTGCATTATTATATATGCTAAATGTAATTTCTGTAATTTAATATTTTTTAATATTAAGGGTCATTTTATTTTAAGGACCTATTCTCATTATTAAAATAAATAAATTTTTCCATGCGGCGTTCCACAGGGACAGGACAAACAAGCCCGAAACCTGTGATTTACATGCACAGGCTCTCATGTACACAACAGGCCTACAGAAATAACCCATACAGGGTATTATAAAAGCACAGTGGTATGAACAAAAAACCTGGGAGCTTATGGCGTATCCCACCATGAGGGTGATGTTCAACCCTAAATCACATTTCCACTTTATCCTCACAGTAGGGCGTAGGATGTGACTTGGAATACAAGTCACTTTCCAGCACTCCAGGAATTAACTCTTAACACTCCTGACAAGCGTAAATCCAAAGCTGTGATCTTCAACAAAGAACATACCATGTGGTCTATGCTATTTTAAGCACACGGCTTTGGCCGCTTGAATGGAAACTGAATGCCTACGGCAATACAAATGTATAATTGCTGTGTATTTGTTTGTTTTTCAGAACCTATTATAAATTCATACATAGTTGCTCACTCTCTATGGTCATAAACTATAGCCTGAGGGTCCATGTTTTAAATTAACCTTATTAAAACATTGTTTTACCATCTCGCTATACCGCAGTTTACTTTAAAAAGCTATTTCTACATTATCTGACCCACATAGTTTTGGTGGTATAAATGAATGTTTTTAGGTGGATTCAGCAATATAAAGTATTATTTTGGAATTTATTATAAATATTCTCTGACTGTACACTGTAAAAAATACAAAAATAAATGTAAATTACTTCCATATATTCGAATGTCCCAAATATTGTCGCAGCTAGTCAAATACAGCTGAACAAATCATTTCAGTCTGAACAAAACTGCTGAAATTTAAAGGATTGAACTGTAGTGTAAATAAATTATTCACTTCACATTTTAATAAAATAATGTTACCAGATGAGAGATCACTTTTTTTTATGTTAATTGAAAGTTTGCTGTATGTACTGTAAATCTGTAGTTGATGTGATTCATGGATATAATGGGAAGTGTTACATGTAATGAGCTAATAAATTCAAATTTACAATATGTATAATTATATATTTCATATACAAATATATAACATATATTTCCCAAATACTTGCTTGTATATATGTATATGTTTATGCATAATACATATACACAGTACACACACATATATTATGTAAACAAGCTTTTATTATGGATGTGATTGGTCGCAATTAATCATTTGACATCACTATAAGCAATAAAACACAAACTGTAAAGTAAATAAGATTCATCAACAGAGAATCAATACACAAGTCAAGAAATATTGAATGGCAAAAAAAAAAAAGAAAAATTTGAAGGAAAAAATGTAATTAGTAAAAATAGACTTAAAAATAGATAAAGTCAAGGCAGTTCTGAATTTGGACATTATTCTTTAACTTAGTGCCGCCAACAGAAAAAAAACATGATCACATTAGGACGATTTTTAAGACATAGTTTGCACTTTAGGGAATTTAAAAAATAGGGTTATATTTAATATATGTTTATTCTGATGTTACTAATAACTAGTAATACGCAGACTAAGCAATTCGTTAATAGTAAAAATTGTCACCCAAAATAGGCTTCTTGTCTGACCAAGCAAATAACAAAGCACTTAAATGTAAAAAGGCGCATTTTGAGTTATTTTTAATCTTTCATTTACAAAACTAATTAAAAACTTTAATGAGAAGCACACATAGAAAGGAATATCATCCATCATAATTATGAGTAGGGAAAAAGTTTAAGTTAAACATTAGACATCAAAGGAGAGCAAGAGCAGAAAATCCTCTGCAGTTTTGAGTGACACAGTTTGTGCCGGCTGACTTGCCTTTACAAATGATTTTTGACGAGGCAGAGAGAGTTACAAGCTAATTGTGATTACAGCATGCAAATGACTTTATTAGCTGGTGTTCGAACAGATGATAAAATCCTATTTTAGATAGTGTTTAGTCAATAAATGGCTATTTTTTTTTTTGTTAAAATTATTCACTTTAAGGGCAAACATACAAAAACCACAGACTGTGAATGGAAAATGTTGGCTATCTTATCATGCTATTTTTTTTTTTTTATATCACTAGCAAAAACAAGTTGTCTGCTGCTGACCTTGTGCTTCCTAAGGTTATAAACAACAAGCCTGGCACTGAATCATTATTCACCATGTTTTACCATTCTATTTATCAGCATCTTCGAGGGACCTTGGGCACTTTTGGCTTTCTTTGTTTTGCATTTTGTAATAATTCTTTGTCCGTAACCCTGTTATGAGGACATTCAGGACAGAACCACGTTTCAGCCACGTTGTGTCTTTGTCACGCTGGCGCCTGTGTTATCAGTGAACGTACCATATCTTTAAAAAATGTTACATAGCCCAAATCAAACACAAACAAACAAATCCTTTAGCTTTCTATATGTGCAAGAATGAAATGCAACCTACATTATCCACATTTTGGTAACACTTTGGGGACATTTATTTACTATTAACTATACCTTTTCCCTCAGTAAAGTCCTAATTTGTTAGCTTATTAGTTAGTAAGGTAATTGTTAAGTTTAGGTATTGGGTAGGATTAGGGATGTAGAATAAGTAATTCATAAACGGCTAATAAATGGCTAATATTCTATGCTCGCTAGTTTTGACCCTGGACCACAAAACCAGTCTTAAGTCGCTGGGGTATATTTCAAGCAATTAAAATGATTGATTTTTCTTTTATGCCAAAAATCATTAGGAAATTAAGTAAAGATCATGTTAACTTTTGTAAAGTTCCTACTGTAAACATATCAAAATGTCATTTTTGATTAGTAATATGCATTAAGAAAGCTTCATTTGGACAACTTTAAAGATGATTTGCTCAGTATTTAGATTTGTTTGCACCCTCAGATTCCAGATTTTCAAATAGATGTATTTCGGCCAAATATTGTCATATCCTAGCAAACCATATATCAATAGAAAGCTTATTCATATGATGTATACATCTCAGTTTTGTAAAATTTAACCTTATGACTGGTTTTGTGGTCCAGGGTCACATATAAATACCAAACATGAATCTAGCCATTATTATTTACCATAAGATGTATGGTAGTTGCTAAAGTACCTATGTACAGTATATAGGTAGCACTTTATTTTATGTTATTTTAGCAAGTTGCATTTTAGCTTGCATATAACTAGACTGTTTCCCATTTATTCGTAGTAATTAACCACATATTAATGCCTTATTCTACATTACATTATTCTATATATCCCTAATACTACCCAACAGCTAAACTTAACAACTACCTTACTTACTATTAATAACAAACAAATGATGATTTTTTTGAGTCATACTTACAAGTAAATAAGCGTTCCCTATTCTAAAGTTTTACTATTACATGTGTTGTCATGTTTTAATGCTGTCTTTGGTGAGACACTTCAGCAAAATAGTGTAATTCTTTTTTTAGCCACCCCTAAAAGCTCAAAGACACTATCCCCTATTGATTAGCTGTCACCAAAATGTAGTCACTACGCTTCACCCTGTTCTGCAATACTGCTGGTGTGAAGAGAGGGGTGAAAAATGGAAATGACTGTGACCATTGTGCCTTTTCTCCCAGCCTGCAGTTTTGCTGCTTTATGCTGAGGTCTTTGACAAGTAGGTGTTGAGAGCTGAACAAATGGTTGTAATGACTCACAGATTAATGTAGTGCTGATATATGTAGACACAAGTACTTTTTATGAGTATAAAAGCCACCACAGAACGTCTATTTTGGGAGTTGGTTTCTAGCAAGCTGAAAATAGATGTTTCTCTCTCAGTGCATTCAGCGTGTTTTAATTGCACTGATATGTTTTTACTGAATGATATTTAAGGAGAAAAATTAGAGTTCCATTACAACGAGGACAGATGAAGATCCTGTACAAAAAAATGCTTCAGGGGTTCACACAGGACGTGTTCGAAAACAGATAGACAAGGCACACGTAGTGTTCAGCAGAATGGAACAGAACTCGGGGGTCTCCAAAGAGTTGAACTACTTTTAGTAGGGCTATTTTCTTTTTTTCTTTTTTCCCCAAGGTTAAAATACTTTTGAGCTTTCTAGCTTAACATTTAAACGCACTGTGCCATGAATAAGACATTGTAAACACTGGCTCTGAAGTGGCATCTATCTATCTATCTATCTACCACTCTTAATACACAATTACCACTCTTAATACACAATTAACTATGACCTTTACTATTTTGCTGCTTATTAATATACTGTATTTTAAGGTACAGTTGTAAAGTTTACGTACTGAGTAGGATTAGGTATGTATGTCTATCCAGAATATGTGCCTCATACTAATTAACTACATGTCAACTCATTTTCGTTAATTTGCAACTACATTTCTACTAACTCTCAGAGAAGACTGTTACGCCGGTTTCACACTGCACGCGTCAGCAGGGCGTGAGCGGCGCGCGCCTATTGTGCTTTCACACTAGCAGTGTTTGTAGCGTGCACGCCGCGCAGCTGAACTGCGGATTTTAGCATGTGTGACCTTATTCTTTATATTGTATTCGTTCGTGGGCATGCTAAACCTTGAAAACCAAAAATTAAGATATACTTACTTTCTGCACCAAGTGCTGATGCAACTTCATCCCATGCTTTTTCCTTTGACAGCAAGTCTTTGTGCAGTACATTTTGAGGATCATAAATAACTTTATGCTTCTCAACCTTCACAATTAGACGAGTGTAGTCCACACTCAAAAAAATGACTCTTTGAACTTACTTAATTTAGTTATGTAATCATGCACCCTGGTTCCACACAACTAAGTT
>JAUCMS010000048.1:12422183-12432686 GCA_032357445.1 Enteromius radiatus
TTTTCCCCTTACCTAAGCTACATACCTTCTATGTACATATCAGACAACAATTTGAAATATTCTCTCAATGCATTCTAGGGCACCTTTAATATAAAAACATTATTTTTCAAACGTAAAAGCCCTTTCACAACAAAAGTGACATGAATGCCGTGATACCAACCGACTGGACCGACTTCAGATCATGAGTCTGCCCCTGATGCCTTTTGATGCAGTCTGAAATGTGTTGAGAGTATAATTTGTCTTAGTCTTACAATTTAAACTAATCTGACAGGGACTATGCAAATTTAAAAATGTATCTGAATTAGCACTAACTTAGTTTTATCCAAGAACCTTTGTACTTTCACAACATTTTGTCAGGCAGCAGTAAATCAATACGCCAACAGATCAGAGTCTAAAGGATGGGCGTCCTCCAGAGCACACACACATAGTCTTACAATTAGTCTTTTGAAGTACTCCTGTGTAATTGGAAGAGAGTAAAATTCAATGGGCAATAATTAAAACAAATGACTGGAGAGTGATGGATAGCACTAATCAGCTGCTTACACAGTCACACCGGAGGTTTAACCTCTGAAGCCAAGAAGGAAGTGCTAGAAAGGTCATTTGTCCTTATCCACTATGCAAATCCACAATCGAACTGCACCATGGAGAAGTGCCCATTTTAAATCCTTGGTGATATGTTTTTCAGAATAGCACCGACTACTTGAGCTGGGGATTACTCACTAAGAATTAGCCTCAGTAGGACAATTCGAGAAGATTGTGATAGAGGATTAAAGTAGGTGCTCCGGGTAAAAGTTTTGACTGAGATTGATATGAACCATGCCAGGTAATCTCACCGGAGAAAAGGTGTCCGTCTGGATGAGATATGGTGGGAGTGAAAGTAATGGCAAGAGCAAAGGGGGTTTAATTTCCCTTGGGGCAAAATGGGCTTCTTGGTGTCAAAGAAGTAAAAACAGGACAGGAAGTTTCCCAATTAAAGCAATTAAAGTAAGACTTCCTCTCTTTCTTAAGCCAAAATGTCAGTGAGAGGTTAAGTATAAAGTTATTCCATTAACGCTTTAGCCACCAGCATTTAATGTTTTTTTTTTTTTTTTTAAGTGTTTTATCGTAGCTTCAACACTTTGATTGTAGGTAAGTTTTCATAAAAATTTCATAATTTGGTTACATTATATTTTCCACTTTAGACATTCTACTATAAGTACTGTAACTCTGTAACTACATGTGAATTTCAAGTCAACTAATTCTCTGTCACGCCATAGGTGTTCTATGTTCTTTGTTTTCATTCATGTCCATGTGATGTTATTTGTTCTTGTCTCTGCCCATTCATCTGTTGCTATGGTTACTCATGCTAGACTCCTCCCCCTGACCTGATTTGTAGGTGTATTTAAGTTCCGGTTCATCTCATCTCATGTCTCGTCGCTGATCACTGTGAGCTCTTCGTGCCTCCTTTGTAAGCGGTTTCCCTGTGTTTATCTGCCTAGTGCTTTTGTATTGGATTTATCGTTGCCATCCTCTGCCTCTGTTTCTGGATTCCCCTTTTTGTCTTTACCTCGTATGCTCCTGCCGTTGCCGACCTACGCTTGTACTGACTCTGATTATATAAATAAAGCTTTGCAAATGGATCCGATCGTCCTCTCGTCTCCGAATCACAACATTCTCATTAATTTGCAACTACATGTCTACTAACTCTCAGAGCAGATTGTTAGGGTTGGATTAGGAGTAGTAGAATAAGTTGACGTAACTTGGAAATTTCTCATAATCAGTATGTACACTGTAAAAAAAATAAAAAAATCAATATCTTGTTGCCTATTTTTTTTCTTTAGTCAACTAAAATATTTTAGTTATCACTTAATTTAAAATTAAGCCACTAAAACATTTTAGTTGACTAACAAAAAATAAATAAAATAGGCGGCGTGGTAACAAGATATTCCATTCTTTTTTCAAGATATTTTCAGTGTAGTATTTTGTGGACCCATCAAAATAAAGTGTTAGGAGATATTAAGTAGACAGTCTACTAATACTCTAATGACTGCTAGTTGACATGTAGTTGCAAAGTTACTTACTGTTAGTAGAATGTCTAAAGTGAGCTATCAAATAAAGTGTTACCTAACATTTTTAACAAAAATATGAGAAAATAGTTTTATTGTAAAAGACTACATCTGGATCAGATTCAGAAAGATGATCAAAACACAGATGTAGTATATGGCTTTCAAAAAAGCTTGCACCTCCAAAGCTTGCAAGGTCCTACACCACTTCCTGAGTCGATATCTCATTCAGTAACTTTAGGCAGGTTTAATATGCAGTTTGGTGATTACGTTACTTATGCATCTGCTTCAATATATACAATTGCTTGTTTCTGCTTCTTCAACTAGTTTTGATTCAGATATTCAGTACTCTTTCAGGAGATGTGTAATAGCGCCACCTTTCTTTATAACATACTACATATGAAAACACAGGGAAAAGGGTGGAATAAATTACAAAAAATTCTGATAATGATGAAGAAAGTGATATTTGAACAAATATGAACTGTTAATGTCGTCCTCTGCGATTCTTTAATACTGAGAACAGTTTTTAGTCTTTAGACTTAAAGATTTCATGCTTGGTGTAAACAGGCCTTTATTACAATGCATCTTTTGAAGTAAATGCAGTGCTTATTTTAGGGCATCAACACTATTGCTAGTACTTAATCTAATAATTACATTTCAATCAGCACCTTAAAAAAAAAAAAAAGCTATCAAGGTTATGGAATTCCTCAACGAGAAACGCATTGAAGTGTTAATTGAACATTAAACCCGTAGGCATAATTATTTTGTGTGTGCATTGATGCTAGTGTTGTTGTTTTCCACACAACATCAACTCCTGAAATTAATCTAGATGGGTTTGTGCCTCGCAAAATAATTGAAGAGAAAATTAAACTCTAAACCTTTTTAAGTGTCCACAAGTGTTTTGGAGCCACAGTATTTTGTACTTCTAGTACTACACAAAATAATATTGTGGCAATTGTCAGCTGTTGCAAGGACGGCAGTGGTCGTTTTCCCAAAGTGCATTACATTCAAACCTTCTTTGTTTGCTGTTGCCAAGGTACATCAGTTTTTCCGTCGACATAACCCATGTTTAATGTTTCCTTGTGAATTCAGCTCTTGAGAAGGGGAGAAAATGACATTTCATTTCTGCATTCATGCCATCTTTTATCAGAATCTCAGAAAGCCATGAAAACTGTCACCTTTCATTTGCTCGGGCACAAGGGCGAAGTCGGCTTTCAGAGAAGTAGAGCTGAAACAAGTCAACATAGGGAAAAACCTTTAGGGCCAACAGCACTCAAGAATATCTGCCCATTCAACAATCCTCTCATTTGGAGAGCAGCTCTGAATGCATCGGGAGGGCAAGTCAGTTCATCTCAGCACCAATTCCAGCTTAGTCTGTGCCTGCCATGATTCATTTTGCCATGTTTAATCAAAGTGTTTCTTTCTATATCTGTTGGAGGACTCCCGAGTTTCTTATGTAATATAGCCTAGTCTAAATTTGTTGCGCGTCTCTGTGCCTCAACGCTTCATTAGATGCTACAGTTATGCGAGTTACAAATGGTTTGCTGATGTTGCTTTGTATGTCTTAAAAGATCATATAAAATAAAAGAGATTAAATAAAACTACAGTTCACCTAGAAATGAAAAATGTGCTGTCATTTCACTGTTCTTCTCTTCTTGTTTAATCTTTGTCGCATGAATTTCTTTTTTTAGGTCGATTGCAAATTGAGTTATTTAGAATTGAATCAAGTAGTCCACTTTTTAAGCAAGTATTGCAATTAGCTGCTTCACAGCATGTAAGAAATTACTACATCACAGAAACATCTTTGATGTTTTAAATCCTTGAAGGTTGGTGGCACCTCAAACCCCACTTGTATTTTACATAAAACATTTATTATATATATGCAAAGAATTACAGTTATGTAAGGCTTTAAATTGTCCAACCGCATTCAAGATCAGAAACCCCACTGTGGCCACTTTTTTTTTTTTTTTGAACTTATAAGCACTTTGGAATATTCATAAGGCATACCTTTCAAATGATGTCATGTCAATCAAATGCTCTAAAGCTCAGGAGAATGTTCAGAGTTGAAATGACGGTCAATTTAAGATAGATAGATAGATAGATATTAGAGCATTTCCTCAGGGTTTGATATGCAACCTATAGGCTCATTGGAAGCAAAAGAACACTCAAATTTCAAATTAGGCTAATTTTTACACAATTGCTTGTAGAATGTCGGTAGCTGGAGGGGGTCCGGTTTGGGGTGATGTGGTTCCAAAATCGTAAGACCTCCCTTCATATTCAAAAAACAAATTAAGATAGTTTTGATGATATTAGAGAGCCATCTGATCCTCTATAGACAGCAAAACAACTGAAATGATCCCAAGTTCAGAAACAGTAAAAACACCGGTCAAACAGTCCTTGGTATATCAGTGGATCGACTTCAGTTTTGCAATGCTATGAGATTACTTTTTTGCGCAAAGAAAACAAAAATAAGTAAACTACTCTTCTACTGTGACTTACGTCTTCTGCCATTTTAGAGAGTATCACAATGCACCATATGTATGTAATCTGCTGTTCTTGTTTATGTCTACAAGAAAACGTAAGCCACGTAAGTCACGGAAGAAGAATGGATGAGGCAAATTGTTATTTTGGGTTCTGTTTGTGCAAAAAGAGCATTGCAAAACTGAAGTTGATCCACTGATTTCACATGGACTGTTTTAATAATGTTTTCGCTATGTTTCTGGACCTGGACCCTTTCAGTTGTGTTGCTGTCTATGAAGGGACAGATAGCTCTCAGATCTGTGTTCCGAAGATGAACAAAGGTCTTATGGGTTTGGAACGACATGAGGGTGAATTAATGACAGAATTTTCATTCTTGGTTTAAGTAACCCCTTTAATATCTGTGAATATTTAATTATTTCCTAATATTTGACTATTGATAATGTACTGTATACAACAATATAACAGTAATAGTAGTAGTTGTCTCCTTGGGCAGTACCTTTTCAAAAATGAGTTTGTTTGTATCTGTTTATTTATATACATGTTTATTGTTTATTATCTTATTTTATTTTTTTTTTTATTGTTTTAGTTATTTACCCACCCCTAAAGCATATAAATACCTGAAATGTACATATATTGTATATATTCATTCATTACTTGTTTTCCACTGCATCCATGGATCTATGAATCCATTTTGGCTTTGTTAGCATTGCCATAGAAACAGTGTGAGAACATGAACTAACTTGAGTAGAATCTACTGCCTGTCATCTTGTAATTGCAGTCATTTGAAAATGACATGAAAGCAGCACAAATACTCGGGCTGTCATAGCAGTAGTGCTGAATTTTGTGATAAAGTGTAGGTGCTTAAAGTCAATATGCTTCACGAATTCTGTACTGATGGACAAAATAAATGATTCAAGATCCCAGCTTTCATCACACTCTCGTTTTATACAGTATCCGATCTTGTTCACTTGGTAAAAGTCAAAGTGATTCAGTGGTGCTGTCTTGTAGCATTCATCCTGAGAGGCCATGCTCCCGTACGTTCCTGTTGACAGCTAACACGTCTGTCTCTTCCACCGTAAACATTCTCCAGTCCAACCTTCCCCTCACCTTTGTCATTTCCAGACAAGTCCCAGTAGATTTCTTCAGCCCTGCTTGACCCTCGTGCGGTTCAGGCATAAGCATCTTCCATCAGTGAGCTTCTTGCCATGTTGCATAATATTGACCAAGTTCAAGCCTGCATTTGCTTCCAAGTCACTCCATATAAGAAATCAATCTGTGGGTATTGAGCACATGGGAATGGGAATTAATGACAGAGGAAAGAAAGTGCGATATCCCAGTGATGGGACTGAATACAGAGTAAGAGAGTAATTGTATGTATTCCTCATTGGTCAGTAGAAAGCTCTCAAGGACTGATCAACCCGCGAGAGCAAAAGTCTTAGGTTTTTCAAAGAAAAATGTCAATATGAGCAAAAGTTCTATATTTCTAATCAAAGTGGTCAATAAGACCATTGCAAATCATTGGCCAGTTTGAGGATGTTTACCATGTAAAGTTATAATTATTCATGGAGTGTTATTGGAGAATGATGTTCAGAAGTGTTTGTCTCAGTATAGCTTCAGACCTTCTTCTAACCACACATGGATGATAGCATGTCTAAAGCCATACTGGTAGCTTTTTTTTACACTTTATGTGTTTGTGGCTGACATGCAGCAATTAGCAGGCTACATTTTATAGAAGTGCCATTAAACCTTCTCTATTTTCTCACACCTAATGGAAGCTGCTTTATTTATGAATGCTTGCAGCAAGTTTAATTTTCTTCTTGCTAGAAACTATATTTCTCTGAAATGTGAATTTGTACTTCTCTGTATCTCACAATGTGATTTTATATGTAACAAGTAATTTAATTTAACCAATTAAAGCTATTTGTGTTTCAGTTATTTTTATGGTTACACTTTATTTAAGATATAGTTTGTACTGTGAAACTGGAATTAATTTTGGTATTAATATTAATTAACAACATGCACTTACTATAGAGTTATGGGATCATTTTTATGGTTATTACTGTGCATGCAGTGTGCAAACACATCACCTTGAAATAAAGTGCTATCCTTTTTTTAAACCTTCATACTAAACGGCAACTGTAACTAAATGGAGCTTTATGAATTAATCATTATTGAATGAGTCTCTTCTGTATCAAAAAATAATAATAAATAATACATTTTTACAGTGCATTACTACATTTTGTTTTCCATGTGCACTGACCGAGATGATTCTACCTTTGCCAAAACATGCAGCATACAACCGAGCACACTTTGAAGGACATATCCCACAATGCAATTTGGACAATAAACCGGAATTGATATCAACATCTTCTTCTTAACGCATTACGCATTGAAAAATTTGACTAGTACTGTGTTTTTTTTCCACATAATATCTTTATACAGGATTAGGATTCATTTGCATGGTATATAGCATTCCATTTGAACATTGACAGCGGATAGATAGAAGTAATGTTCGAAAATCAAATTTTTAATCAGACGACTATGTCAGCAGTTATACGAGCAACTGTTACTATGGATGACAGTAATTCATTCCAGAGTGTGTAGAGTTTAAAAAGCAGAGGACAAATTAAATTGTAATGAAGTATGTTTTCATCTGCTGCCGTGGAGCGTTCAAAATAACATACTGAAGACTTGATGATTCTCTTTTGAGCTGATGTCTTTTACTGTCGGATTCCTTTTCTGTTCCTCAAGGAGAGGCAGCGTGCAGTCGTCTCCAGGGACTCGCTGTGGGGAAGAACCAGTAGAGCAGAACTGTCCTGTAGCATCAACCACAGATGACTCCAAACCATCCTCCATCTGGGGTCAGTAGGATCTTCCCCCTCATATACAAACATCAAGGCCACTGCCGCTTCCTGTACTGACTCGCCTCAGCTGGAGTGATTCACTCCCTCACCCTGCCGACCCTCACCAGCATATGGGCGACGAGAGACATGACAGGCCGTGTTAAGATTAGCCCACCAATGAACGAGATAATGCTTGACCCAGGAGCTTGTGAGAGCGCGTGCGGAAGGCCGAGATGATGTAATAAACGGGATGATGAACAGGCTTCGCATTTCCCAGCAGCCGTTGCAGGGTGCAAATGCCTGCCGGTAGCGAGATGGAGTTACAGATGTTAGAGCAGACAGAAACAGTGAGGCTGAACACTGAGGAATGAATTTAACAAACACTCGCAAACCGCTGTGTCACATTTCCATCCAGTTTTTATGCTTTTTGTTATAGACAAAGAGAATTTGCGTAAAAAAGTATTTCAAAAGATTTAATGTGCTTTTGAAGTAGGCTGCTGTGCTTTGACACGAGTAACACCACGAACACGGATGCTGCCGATAGGCTAATTCTGTCATGTGACACTGCAATTATTTGCTTTAAAACCCATTTTCTCAATAAAAGATGTTTCCAAACTATTTTTTTGTGAGTATCGATATAGAATGTATGCGCTAAAGTTAAAAAGAAAAATACTGTGTTGACATTTACAAAATTGTATCGATAATTAGCATTTCCATCAGCTATTGGTAAAAAAATTTGAAGCTATTTGAAATTATTTTTTTCTCAAAAACTTCTGGGATGGAAACCTGGCTATAGTTACATGCAGAGCTGGGTAGTAACTGATTACATGTAATCTGGATTATAAATGAGAATTAAGTCATTGTACTTTGTACTAATAATGTTCTAAAATACAAATAATCAGACAAAAGCTACTTTTCTATTGATTACTTTTTGACTATTCACACAACATCAAAATGTAATGATTCTCCTAATTCCTCTTTTTCATCTTTTAATTAAAAAATAGCATCATGTAAATCGGAAAGTTTTTGTCATGAAATGGAGTCAAGGAGGCGTGCAAATTCAGATGCGACATGCTTTATTGAATGGTCGATGAGTAAAAAGACAGCGTCACAGTACCGGCAAACAGGAGCAGCGTAGACAAAGGCAATCGGATGGTCAGGAATGCGAAGGTCGGCAACAGGTAATCCAAGAACAAAGAAATCACGCTGCATCCAGGAATCAAACAACAATCAACAAACAATCACAAAAACATCCGGGGCATTATATACACGTAGAACAGGGCGTGGATAGAATGAAACACCAAGACAGCCAATGAGGGGTGGAGGCATGAGTTCATGTGACTGAGTTCATGAGTGAAAACAAACATACAACATTGAAGGTTTGCTGAGCGCTGGATTGCCATCCCCAGATCTGGGCTGGCACATCCAGTGGACTGTGGCAGTTTTCAGTTTAGTGGACATTTAAACAGAGATCAGTCATTAAAGCAGTGGATACACAGAATTTAACCACTGGATTCACACAAATCTCAGGTTTAAGAAGAATCTTATCATTGCATCAACTATTAGTTTTTATTTGGGTTATTTTACCATCCATTACAGTATATTTGGGAGTTTTTTTTGTTGTTTTTCAAACACATTAAAATGCATGCAATGCAGGGATTCCTAAATGTTTTTGTCAGATGAAAAGAATAGTTCACCCAAAAATGAAAATTATGTCAGCATTTACTCTCCCTCGAGTAGTTCCAAGCCTGTATGAATTTCTTTGTTCTGCCGAACACAAAGGAAGATATTTTGAAGAACTGTTGTAACCAGGCTGTTTTGGGTCACCAGTGTAACATCTACACCAGGCTCCACCCTCACCTCCACTCAGCGTTCACAGTCACCTGATTACTAATCACAGTCACCTGTTCTACACACCTGCTAGCAATTCTCTACAACACATAAAAGCCACAGTTACTCCACAGTATCTTGTCCAAGCTCATATTTGCTTAGCGGACTCCATGCCTATCCCAGCTCTGCTCTCTCCTGCTATACTTACCTCTGTTGCAGTTTGTACCTACAGTATCCAAGTCTCCGTGGATTCCCTGGACTTCCTTCATCTCAGCATGGAATGTGGTGTGTGAGTGGCAGGTGTCTCCTAATGTTCTCCTCGCCTCTGTGGATCGTTATCTGAAAGACAAGAAAGGACTATTCATTGTTTAAGTTGATGATTTTGGAAAAAGACTTTATGTTTGAAAACCTTTGTTTCCTTACCTGCAAATCTTCCTTTGTTGTCAACCGCATCCTGTTGAATAAACTACTTACTTACCATTACATCTGGTGTTGTCTGCTTCGTTACAGAAGCTTGGACCCTTAAAAACCCAGTATTATACAGAATGAGTATGGTGGATCCATTTCAAGAGCTGGTTGATGCCGTGAGACGGGCCATTATTTCTTCTTCACCGTCGCCACCACCACCACCAACAGCATCCACGCCAATGCAAGCACATGTATCCGAACCGGAAGTAAACAACCCTTCTTCACCCGCTGCAGTAGTAGTGCCTATGGTGCGATCTCCGCCCTTCTCTGGCGCGGCGGGGGATTGCAAGGGATTCCTGCTCCAATGCTCCATAACATTTGCCACGTACCCGCAAGTATATAATACAGACAGTGCGAAGATTGGTTATGTTATATCATGTCTCACAGGATCTGCTTTACGATGGGCTGAATCGATATGGAGTCAAGCAGGACCCGCGGTCAGTTCCTTTGCTTCATTTTCTCAACATTTCCTTGAAGTATTCGGCAGAACAGATCATGAAGCGTCAGCGGGTGAGCAATTGTATCATTTTAAACAGAACGAGTTAACTGTTCAAGAATATTCTATCAGGTTTCGCACCTTGGCTGCAGCCAGCGGCTGGAATGAAAGAGCCCTCGTCACCACTTACCGTCAAGGTCTGGAGCCAAAAATCCGCATGATGCTGGCACCTTATGATGATGCGATGGGGTTGGAAAAATTTATACAGTTGACTCTACGCTGCTCTGCCCGGATTGATGCCTATACTCAGCCCACATCAAGCACTGTCTGTTTCATCCCTCGCCCGCCAGAGATCTCCAGCCCTCCAGAACCAGCTTCTGAGCCCATGCAAACTGACAAACGT
>JAUCMS010000048.1:12453306-12469393 GCA_032357445.1 Enteromius radiatus
ACTTGATTAAGAATGATTCTGACTACATGTGATTGTATGAAAGTATATATCCTTTTTTTTCCCCACAAGTAAATGTGCAAAGCTCTTTTTCAAAATTCCAAAATGTACAGACTATCCTTTTCACAACAAATAAATAAGTGCTTCATCTATGCATTTCATTGACTGCAACTGCCTTTCACAATACTATTATGAAATTTGTATTTCTATTGATTCTATAGTTTCTGTAGACCTGCGTTATTTCATGCCATTCTCAAAATGGATAACTGAGTTTTATGATTCATGAATCATTGCTGTTACAGTATTCAAAGTATTCAATATTCAAAGTGTGTGTGTGTGTGTGTGTGTGCGAGACAGAAAGAGAAAGAGAGAGAGATTTGATTAATATACATAGAGCATGATAGAGTACAATCAATAAAAATCTGTCTGTGCGATTCATTACAGACACATCTGAAGGTGGGACACAGATATAGCATCAAATACAGCATTTTACAGAACACTGTGAGCAGAAGTCCACGGTAGAGACGGGCAAATTACTGTAAGTCACCCTGAATGGGCAAAACTATAGATTTAGACCGTGAGACAAAAGTATAATATTGTAATAAAAGGACAATATTTGGTTTTGATTTTTTTTTTTGCAATAATTTTAATAGGAATCTTTGGTCATAATATTAAGATTCATGTTTCATGATAGTTCATGATAATAAATGCAGCCTTGGTGGTTTTATTATTAAAATGTGTTCCTCAATCCTTTTTCATCATCATCATCATCAAAAAAAAGAGAATAATCTCATTTCCAAAGCATGCCAGTTATTACTGAGGGTATTATATTAATCATACAAATTGCTGTGTTCTTTTTTTTCATCTCTAAAGCATGTCACGCTAGGTATCATCTTGACCCAGCCATCTGTGATCTTGTGTCGTTTATCTCTGAGTTTCTCAAAGGCACAAGTCCAACTAGTGTACAGCTGTGACCATGTCATCCAGCGCTCTGTTATGATCGCACAGCACTGCAGACAGTGTCTCATCAACTTAATCTCATTAATATTCATAAGGCAAGAGCGCTAGCCATTCATCCCTGTCTATGATGCGATATTCTACTACAAGAGCATCTGACAAAGCTAAGGAATGACAAGCAGAAAGGGAAAAACTAATATAGAAATAGATAGTGTGACACTATTGTCCTCCAAGTGTCCTTGGGTTTCCACACGTGCAACATTGTTTATGTGCTCCTCCAATATGTGTTTGAAGCAGATTTCGCTCCCTGACAAGTCAACAGAGAGAGTATTTCAGGCTCTTTCGAGGCGGGAGGGTGGATTGCTAGTTTGTTTTCCCCGGGTGCTCAGGACAGGATAGAAGTGCATGAGATGAATTAAGAAGCCAGTGGAAGAATCTCCCAATGGACTCTCTACACTCATTTAAACGCTGCAGGAGCAAGTCTGGGGAGAGCACATCGACACTGTTTTATTCTTAGCTTGTGCGTTTTAAGTGCTGCTCCCTAGTAAACGCATACAAGGCTCAAAAGGAGCATGCTGGGTAAGACGCTTTGAAGAAGAACGACGTTGATGGGCGTACCAGAGCCCGAATGAGTAACATAGGGATTGGAGTCAAGATTTTTTTTTTTTTAATGCGAGTCAAAAGTAAATAGAAATTCATGTGCATGCTACACTGGTACTGTTGCTTATTCACAAAGTTAAAGATATTAAAAATATACTGTATTTTAAATCATGCGGCTTATGGCCTTGATACACCCATGCTGAAGATATTTTTAGCTCTTTGCTTGTATAGGGTATGTTCAAATATCAAATATGTTATGTTTATTTATATTGCACTTTATACAGTAGATTGCCTCAAAACAAGCAGCTTTACAAACGTCGAAGATTGTCAGTGTGGCTTTTGATTGGAATTGCAATTTCAGTTTCTACTAAAGCAGTTCTCCACCGTTTCTTTTTTATTCACCTCTGACCCTAGCGACTGAACGAAAGACTTTCTAGTTGTCTAGAAAGTCTGATTTTTGGCAAGCTGTTTCGAACTTTCAAAATGAATCTCGAAACAAACTTTGGTTTGGCCTGATTTTGTTCAAAGTGACCAATTTGTTCTTCCAAACTGCTGAGATCGTCAGTGTTATTAATGTTACGCCATGTCAGCGCTTGCTTTTTATCTATCAATGGAGTCTTTGAAGCAAAACTATTTATTTGTGAGAGGAATAGACACAGTCGGCATCATAAAATGCCGCTACAACAATCCTTGCGTGTCTCGTGATCGATTAAATCATGCTATTGTGAAATACTATTGGCTCTTGTGTGTTCTTGGTGCTCCAATAAAAGTATAAAATTATATAATAAATTTATGCATGCCTGCAGACCATTACGTTAAGCAAAACAAAGTAATGGAGGACCCTTCACATCGAAATGCGACTAAAAAAGGGTAACTTGAGCTTCAAAAAGCAACACAAAAGGGTCTTGACCAAGCGTCAAAATGTGATGAGTTGGATTGAGACTGTGTTGCATTAACAACACTTTAACAATCACAGAACAACACTTAAAAGGACATGAGACTCCTAAAAGAACATTGGCTGAAGAATGAAGTAAACTAAACTGATACTGAACCAACATTATTCTTATCACACGCTAGCAGTAAGTTTTCATGATAATGTTTCCTCTGGGAGGACTGCTCAGATCTTTTCAGTATCTTCTGCTCACCAACTCTGTGTATATTTGATCCAAAATATAGCAAAAGCAATAATATTGTGAGGTTTTTTGTTACATTATGGAATATTAAATTCCATAATACATATTTTATTATATTATTATTACTATTTTCTTTTTTTTCTCAGATAAATTATTTTAAACTTTCTATTCCTCAAAGAAACCTTAAAAAAACTGTCATCAATAATAAAAATAATAATAATAATTAAACTTAATTACTGAACATACTTGCATATAGATCATTTTGATAAAACATAGCTAGTTAATTAATATATAGGTCTCATTAAACATTAATCTCATTAATATTCATAAGGAAAGAGCATTATCCGTTCATCCCTGTCTATCATGCGATATTCTACCAACATCGAGCAGAAAGGGAAAAACTGATGTTGATCATACTTGGAATTAAGAATAGATAGTGTGACACTATTGTCCTCCAAGTGTCCTTGGGTTTCCACACGTGCAACATTGTTTATGTGCTCCTCCAGAGCGACTACTGCGTGTTTGAAGCTCCCTGACAAGTCAACAGAGAGAGATTACATTTGTCTTGAAAACAATTTTTCTCAATCTTTTATTTGATTGATTTGATGAAGAAAATATGAAATAAGTCTTTATTTCTATTTACTATGTATTGCTTGAAAAGACTTCTATCAATATTGTAGTGCAATGCACACAACCCTAAACATCTTTTCCACTAATGGTGTTTTCAAAAGCTGGTTGTTTACCAGGACAGAACAAGTGTCAGTGTTAAAATGCAAGCTGTATATGAATGGAAAGTACACTTCACAAAAAAATACATTTATTTTATTTTTTTCAATGAACACTGTGCATAATCTTGTATAATAATGCAAAAAGTGTGAAAATACTATTTATTTGAGTGTATTTACTAGTAAAATGCTTACAAAAATGCAACCCAATCTCATAAGAACACATTTACGAGTGGGTGATTTTGCATTCATTTATATGATGCGTTTCATGTGGAAATATACAATCTTGCGAAACAAAACACAAGCATGAAAGTCCACCCCCTCAGCAGAAGACATACGAATTAGTCACAAATTCCCCAAATCATAAAAAGTTACTATATTCCCACGAGAGTGTGTTGCAAATTACGTTTTCATGCATTCCCCAAGCCTGTCTGTCTGGGCATATCCACAATTAGCCATCCTACTTAACACATCCAAATACTAAAGTCCACTTTTTTTTTTTTTTTAATTCTTCACGAGTTTGTAGCACCCTGGTCACCAAACCCAAGAATATATAGCCACTGTCAGCCGGATACGAACAATCAATCCAACACTGTAATGTCACAATGCCTACAGCGCTGGAAAAAGGCACTGGATGCACACTACACTAAGCTTTACTGTGAGCTATTGGAGTGCATAATTTCCAAGCACAAACACAGCAGTCACAGCATTTTAGCTAAAAATGCAACAACACAGGAAGTGTCACAACTGTAAACAAATGAATATTTGAGTCCGCTTCAAATTGCCTTATTAATATTTCATTTTCCACAGCAGCAGAGACAACTATAATGCACTCTGTTTGCGCTGAACGTGAAAGCTTTGTTTACCAACTGTCTCTGATGCTAACGCTAGCTGCGCTCAGGAAAAGCACTTCGTTCTTAGAGGCACCGTGAAGCGTCGCTCAGTCAAAGTCACATCACGCTGTTATCTATCTCACTGGCTTTCAGCAAGGGCACCACAGCTACAGAACTGAGGAGAGCGATGTAATTTGAGTTTGTGAACGCTGCTGACTCATATTGGAAATAATGGAAATGCTACAGCTGTCACATGGGTCCTGGGAAAATGAAATTGTGTTATTCTGCACCCGGTGAACAGCCAGGATTGAAGTAACAACATCCACCTACCACTGAAAGCGAAGGGGATCTGATGTCTTTGCATACAGTAAGTGATATTTTTAGTGAACACTCTGCAAGCGCTCAGTGATGAAATCGAGGCCCGAGTGCCAGTTACATAAGAACATTACAACGGCTCATAGACATCCCTTTTCCACCACAATGAGCATTGCCCAGGGCCTGTCATTAACCTTGACTATGTGTTTTTCCAAACGGGGACCTTGTGAACTTTGGTGCTTGTTGGTGGGTTTGTATGTTGCGTCCGCTCAGAAATAAAGACCGGGTCAGATATCTACAGTCGAGGGCCCACAGGGATGTGTGTTGGGCCCGTGGCTATTATTACTCATCACATTCTCAAACAGGCACCGATGGAGAGCAATGCATTTGACTATTCATGATACTGTATTTTACGCTTGAATGGCTAGCACTGCAACGCCTTATGGATTAAAATAAGAGCCAAACACAAATGCCTTAAAGGCAACCTCAATGTGCACTGGCTTTGACTCGTTCAGCTGTTGGGAAAAATGCACTGTTCTCTAAGTCAAACAAGCATTCGGAGCAACCTGTTAATATTGCAAGTTTAAAAAAAAAAAATCATGAATTTGTGATGCCTATGATCACATGCTTTTATGCTGTTAATTCATCTAGTTTACAAAAACTACCTACTAAAAATGTGAATATGCCATACATTCCTTGGCTACTAGTTACTATAATTTCACAGTTATTTTAATTAGAAATATATCAAAATAATAATTCAACTTTAATTGAATTTATTAAAGTGATCAACTTTACCTGCAACAACTTTCACAAGCCACATTGCTTAATATTAAGCCTAAAATGTGTCTTAATGTGACTATTGATGAAGATTGTATGATGTTTGAATGTTTTTTTTTTATGTTTTTAAAGCACCAACCTCAACCTTGTAAAAGTACACAAACACACACACACACTACTATACTATATGGTGTACTATGGTTAGGGTATTATATGGATTACTTATACTTACACTGCTAAATAAGTACTTATACTTACACTGCTGCTTTAATGTTGTACTAAATAAAATGTAGAAGGACTGTTTGTACTCTTTTCTCCCTATTGCATTAATTAATTCTAATACTGTTCTCATTCGTGAGTCACTTTGGCCAAAAGGCTCTGCTAAATCAATAAATGAAAATACATGTGTTAAACTGCTAGGGCTGAGGGAACACGGCCAAAGTGTGGTCCAAGCACTAAAACAGATTCTAGTAACAGACCTATAGTGTCCTCGCTAACCAAAATATATAGGCTAGTCTATATTCATAACTATTGGTGTAATTTACAAAAACAAATTGATCATTTGATAGATAATTATTTTTCCAATTTTTTAAATCTTTACTTTTTGACTAACAAGTGAAAATTAAGATATTTAGCAGAATGCCCTGGCTGCTCTTTTTTTATTGCTGCTGAAGTAGATCATTTTACTTAACCACTAAAAGCTTAATATTGTATTGTTTCAGGAGACTTGAAAAAGTCATACAGACTACTTTTAACAACATGTTGTCTTTCTAGGAACATGTACATATAAATGACATAAATTAAGTATAAACCTGTCCATATGCATGGAAAAGTGCTACCTGATTACACTTTTCAACATCAATTTTACATTTTTTTAATTTTCATTTCATTTTCCAAACTTAACTAAGATAAGATTTCTGTTAGTATGCAATTTCTTAAATGGTCCTTTTGAGACCGTCCCTCAGGAGGTCAGGAAAATTAGAGTTTTTCTCAGACTTACTTTATGATTTTAATCTCATCTGAACTGAACACATCTGTTTTTCTCACACAATCTCAGTCTAAATTATAGAGCAAATTACCAACTGTTCTTTGGATAAATCTGGAATCCTCCGAGAAACCGAATCCCGTCCGGATAGGAATGTTTGTGATTGTGTATAAAATTTATTCACGCCTTCTCCTCATTTATTTTGACCTTCAACAAATATCGTAAGCAAAGCTGAACTCTTGTATGCAACATCATTATCATGCACTGAAACTTTTTTGCCGTTCAGGGTAAAATGACGCTCCAAGGTTCAAATTCTGCTGGCATCCTGTTTGAAAATCTGACTTAAATCAATAATGAGAGTCTCATCACAGACTTAATGCTCAAAAACGGATTGTAGAAAGATTGTTAAAGGTATAGTTTCCCCCAAAAAATCTAAGACAAAAAGTAAATCATTCAGGTTTGTTAGAATTTTACTAGAATATTAGCCATTTATTAGTAGTAATTAAGCACATATTAATGCATTGTTAGACATTACCTTATTCTACATCAATAATCCTAACCAATACCTAAATTTAACAACTACTAACTATTAATGAGCAGCAAATAGGAATTTACTGAGGGAAACTGCATAGTTAATAGTAAATAAGTGTTCCTTATTCTAAAGTGTTACCAAATTCATTTTTCATTGATTTATATCCAGCTGGATCAGAAGGGAAGTCAGAGTTAGTTCTTGCCCTCGAGTTACTGATACTAATATTCCTGTTTTGCCCTCGGATAAAACACTTAACTCCAGTTTACTCCAGGGACCCTATGGCATGTCACATCACTCCATATACCTTTCATCGCACAAGCCTTCAGGCCACAGAATGACAATAAATGTTCGAAAAAGTGTAATCAATCAAAAGAGCTGAAATTTCCTTCTCAGTACAAAAAAATGTTATGTAAATTACCCGATTGAGGACACACTTCTAGCTGACAAAAGTGCGTCACTGATGGTATAATCAATACGATTGATTTTCTGCAAAGAGTTGACCTTTAAATAAAGAATTGGAAGTGACATACCTCATAACAGATTCTGCAGCTTCTCATAAAGTCAAAACGAGGGAAAATATACAGCAAACAAGATACGAAAACAACATACATTTTTATTTAGCAAATAGAAAGGGGCCGTTTTATACAAACTGTAAACTAGGTACTGTAATAAATTTGTCGGGTATACCTTGAAGAACTGCAGCACACATATGAACCTGTACAGCAACCGTGATCTTTCCAATCAGGACATGTTCTTCGATTGACATCCTTAGTTGATTTAGAACAACATTCCTGTCAACTAATTAGATTTTTAGGAATGTTCTAATTGAAATGAATAGGGCCTGTCCATAAATACAGCATATCCACAATATGGAGGTTACCATGATTTAAACCTTTTCCGTTGCTTCACATTTTTCCTTACAAATGTTTTTTTTAAGAATTGGTCTAGTTAATGTTCATTAACAAATGCCTTTCTGTAGTGAGAGACGAAAACATGAGATGAATCAATCTTTTTTTTTTTTATGCATATATATAGGCTATATATAGTTGCTGTTTGTATTGAGTATTCCTACAAAGCTGGGTATGGGGCTTCAAAAACATTATCAACCAAACATTTCTTTCTGGTTTTGGGGTCAGTTCATGTTCACAGCAGCACAAGAATGTTGTTCCAGGACAAACAAAACATGTTAATCCAGGAACACATCCGACTTTATGGAATCACGGAAACTGGTACAGTGCTTTAACTGCATGACAAACCCACATGAAAACAACACATACATTTGTTTTCTCTATTCACGATTAAGGACTTAAAGATAAAAAGCACTTGTGTTCACATCTCTATTTTAACATCTTACAACACAGGTTTTTTAATTTTTTTTATTTTTTTTTTTTTACAATGCACTAATTTCGTTGAGCATCTGAGGTTAACGTTGTATCACCTTGGAATGAATGTCCATAAATAGTGGTACAATGCAGCTGATAAAGTTATGATCCCAGGGGTTTGTGCTGCCACTGTCAAACAGTAAGCTATCGCCATTGTCACCAATTGTCATTTTCAACCTCCTCCGAAAGGAACAGAGAAAAACAGCTCTCAATCTGAAATCACTGGTTTGTCTAAGTGTATAGAACAACACCTGCAAAATCAAAAAATAAACCTGCAATCTTTGGTAAAAAGAAGAAAAGAAAAGAGAATTAGAAACTTGGCTCACTGTTATTTTATTCAGTTCTAATTAAAAGACCACCCATGATTCCCCAGCGTTTCTGGGAATACCTTAGCATTTGCAATAAAAGAAGCACCTGGGACTTTTCAGAATGTCACAAAGGTTCATTTTAAATGCTAATCACCTCATAAATCGAATGTTACTTAACTGAATGCTGCTGAAACCAACCATCTTATATAGTTCATCAATCGCAATTTGAAAGGTGGAGGTCATTAAGATGAACTTTCTATAAAACATATAGCTGAAAATTTCCATAGCAGCATTGTGAAGAACGGGTCTTTGACAGGCAGATGAGTAAACGGAGTCTTCTGGAAAATTCCCCGGAGCAGATGTCCAATTTTAGACAAATATGTGTACTGAAGTCTGTTCATCTAGTCTCTCTCTCCCCGGGTTGTTCAAGTCGCACCAACATATTTACTCCATTCATATACTGTAGTTTGGAATCAAGCTTTTAAGAGAGGAGGAGAGTATGAGGGTTAAGCGAGAAGGAAGCTGGCAAAGGCTGCTGATCATGATGTCCTCAGCATTTTGGCACAGGGTATTACTGAAGGCGAAATACGAGAGGCTTTCTCTTTAGAGACAATATAAGTTATGATAGTCAACGTGAACTGAATAAAAAGGGTCAAACTCATCTAAAAGCTACCTCGATTGATTTGCAGTAATCATTTTTGTCTGGTTTGCATCTTGCTTTTTTTTTTCACTAATGCACTCTGAGAACAAGCTTGTGGATATCTGTTCGGTCAAATCCTGATGTCCATGGGAAGCGCTCACTGGATGGTAGGCCCTGGAATTAACTTAGATCAAGGGCAGTTGCATAACCTAACAAAACAGCTCAACAAATTATTAAAACTAGGATGGCAGTTTATACTCCACAGACTCTGTTTGAGCAGGAAGAAACAATTTAAAATGGTGAAATTGTTTAGAGGCAAATCGAGAGCTATGTACCTTAAGGATGTGACATATGTTGGTAACCATACTCCCACCCATCTGACAGCTGACATAACAGTTCAGGGGCTGGCTTCTGCACAATAACTATATGCATGATGCAAGATGGTTTTCATCCTGGATATGCTTTGAAGCGCTAGAAAGACCTACAGAGTGCTTCTTATGGTGTTTTCGGAAAGGTCACAGCATCTTTCTGGGTAGCTGGACAGATGCATTGCTTAACATACAGTAATTAATTTTTTTTACTGCATTTTACTGCAATTAATTACTGCATTAGCGGTATTTCGCACTGTCCTAAAGCAAAGTTCCATCCACATAGTTGGCAAAAGAAACTGTTTAAAGGCAGCAGTGGTGCCTGGAACTACTATTGTACATTTAGGGTGGATGGAATCAAAGAGGAAAAGCAGAACTAGGATCCACATGAGGCTTCTTCTATCATTTAAATACGCTGTGATGAATACAAGTACACCGGCGGGTCTCTTGTGCACAGGGTTTAAAATAAAACATTTTTCCCTTTTAAAGCATGAGAATAATGACAATCGATGTTTAGGTAACGACCGATGAGATTACCACTGGGATGGTATTTTCCCTGTGCTGTCCTGCACTGTGAGGAAGGGGGTTGGGTACTTTTGACATCAAAGTATAAAAAATTACATCCAAATATTATGGTCACTTCCACAGCTGATAAATCACAAAGCAGAAAAATCAACTGCTCTCCGACTTCTTTGACACCACACCAATGCACACGTAGAGGACTAGGATTAGAAAGTTACATTAAGGGGTGGTTTGCACATACAATTTCACAACTAGCAGCGTAAGGAGATGTTGACTTAGCCAACTCTGATAAATGGTGAAAAATATAAACAACACTATGTACATTTTATTGTCGACAGTAGACACAATTTCTCTACTCGTGAGCCATTTACTTAAACTCACCTACAAGATATTTTACTAGTGACCTAACTCTCCTTATATTAACAACAGCAGTTCTACCACAACCACATGGGCATGCGCATGTATACACATTTGAAATGCATAACATGTATACATATGCATACATGGTTTACTCACATTTATGTCTTACCACAACTGACCTGCAAACATCAATAATAAATGCTGCGCATATTTTGCAGATAGTTATCCAGCATAAAGTGCCTTCAATTGGAACATTCTTTTGTTTTCCGCTAGTTTCGTGTAGTCCAAGAATTGTTTTTAAGGTCCTCAGTGAAGCTTTTTTTTGGGATTCCGTACAAGGATTCTTTGCTGGGGTCACCCAGTACTCAGCAGGTTATGGATTTGTGCTGCCCGTTTTGTGTTATGGGGTTTATCTTTTCTAGCGAGACATCTGCATCGCTATCCAAATTGCCTGACATGGAAGGCGACAGTTTCTCAAAGGTCTTTATCCCAGAGTCGTCCTCCCTTTTCTGGTTCTCCTCCTCCTGGCAGAGGATACTGTGAGGAATCACATAGTTGCTGTTGTTGCCCTCCTTTGGGATGTGGCCCTTAGGCTGATACTGAGAAGTAGACGGAGGGCCACCATTGTTGTTGATACTCACAATCTCTATAGCGTTGCTGCCCGGGCAGAGTCGATGGCAGCCCAGCAGGATGGAGAACGCCTTTCGGAAGTCAGCGTTGAAGGCATAGATGATGGGGTTGAGTGAAGAGTTGGCCCAACCGAACCAGACAAAGACATCGAAGGTGGTGGAACTGATGCACAAAAAGTCAGAGCTCTCGTTGGGGTTACAGAAAGGAACCATGCAGTTCAAGACGAAGAAGGGCAGCCAGCAGCACACGAAAACGCCCATGATTACCGAGAGGGTCTTGAGAACTTTGGTTTCGCGCTTGAAGGACATCTTGAAGGAACTTTCGGACTCCATACTGGCATTGTTACCCATGCTACTGTGGCGGTTCTTGGCACTTTCAGCCGCTCTTTCAAGTGCAGAGATCCGGCGTATCTGCTTCTGGGCGATGCGGTAGATGCGGGTGTAAGTGACAAGCATGATGGCCACAGGTATGTAAAAACTGATCAGGGAGGAGGAGATGGCATACGTCCGATTAAGGCTGGAGTCGCAGTTGTCTGGGGGAATCTCACCGTAGGTGCCGTTCAGCTCCGTGTAACTGGTCGTCTGGGCTTTGTGCCAGTTTAGCTGCACGGGGATGAAGGAGATAAGGATGGACAGCGTCCATGCCACACTTATCATGATGAACGCCACCTTGGGCGTCATCTTGCGCTCGTAGCGGAACGGGCTTGAGATGGCCCAGTAGCGGTCCACACTGATGACGCACAGATTCAAGATGGAGGCGGTTGAGCACATGATGTCAAAAGCCACCCAGACGTCGCAGAAGGCGCCGAACGGCCAGAACCCTACAATCTCAGTGGCCGCTTTCCATGGCATCACCAAAATGGCCACCAGCAAGTCAGAAATAGCCAGCGATATAACAAAGAAGTTGGTGACTTTTGAGCGCAGGTGCCGAAACTTTGTGACCGCGGCGCAGACCAAAGTGTTGCCCAGCAGGGTGGTCAGGATTAGGAGCGAGAGGAAACAACCAGTCAGAACTCGCTTCGACGAATTGCGCTGCGACACACTGCTGTCCAGGACCGTGGAGTAGTTCACATCCATGGCTTCTTCACCGAATCAACTGAGCAGTCACCCCATAATTCCAGACCAAACCCAGAGCACTTACACAGGAATCAAAGCAACTAGTTGATCTGGTTTGTCTGATGCTATGCCCACTGTAGCGCTCATCTTGCAAAACACATATCATCATGTAAAAATCTCTCGAGGGGCTCAAAAATAGATCCATGAACTCCCGCAGATCTTCCCAATGAACATAAAATGACTAAAAGAAGAAGAAAAAGACATATATTTAGTCTAATTATCACTTAATCTTGCTTATAAACAGATCAGTGTCTAATTAAGACAGTTTCTGATTTCAATACCTTTTCAGCAGGTTGTTCATCGTCCCACAGCATACTCTCCCAAACAGGTTAAGCAAACATAGGCAGGCGTGATGATTAGCCTTATATATGAGCTCATCGATAGTCTATTGATCGGATTGCCGCTGCGTTGGTCTGATTTGTCCCCGTTAATGACCGCAGAAGCGCGTCCCTGTCATGTTGTTCCCAAAGCAGACTCTCCGTCCGGAGAGAGAGCTGGTGACAGTTCGTTTAGGAAACAGCACGAGGTGCGCATTTCACTCGAACAAGATTTCTCCGCTGCTTTTCTCAAGTGCTTTGCCAAAAGGCTTTACTTAACCGATCACAAACAAAGTCCTTCATTTCTCTCGGCGTTGCGTTTCTGTATACATCCCGTATTGTGTTGCTTTCAGCGCATCTCGATTCTACTGATCATAAGCTGCAAGCGCACCAGACTCAACAGTAAAGTCGCAATTCGGCGCACTTCTCACGTTTCAGGCGTCCGATGTGTCCCCGTTCCATCTTGCGCGTCAAGAAAAACATCTTCCTTTTTTAGATTTCCTTCAAAAGTGGTTTTAAAGCGTTTGCATCGGTCTTGTAAGGAAAAGCTGTTGTCGTCCCATGCACATCATGTGGAATTACAGCTCATACTCTCTCGTCCTGTCGCGCAGCATCACATGTGCATTAGCAGTCGAGCGTGCATATTCCTGCAATGTCAACTTAACAGTGCATTGCTTAAAAATATTTTTTTTAAAAGAGAGAAAAAAAAGGGGGGGGGGAATATAAGTTATCCTTGAAAGTATCTATTGATTTCAATTTATGCACCGTTTAAATGCATTTCTCTCTCTGGGGGCTAAAAATAATATTTAGCATCTTAAGGTTTGTTTTTTGTCTGTGCAATAGTTTCCTTGAGTTTTACGAACGCTTGCAGTCTCCTGTACTATGCTTGCACCGAGGAGCTCTGATAGGTCTGAAGTTATGGCAAGCCATTTTAACATGTAAGCTAATTTTAGTACTTTAGTCCGTTCTTAAAAACTAGTAAGAAACAAACAAAAAATAGCGTTTTTAGTTACTTATAACTATTTAAATAGTTATACTAAAAAGTATTCATATATATATATATCACACATAGATATTACTGTTTCATAAATAAGTACTATTATCTATTAAATGTGTGTGTGTGTTGGTGTATGTATACATATATGTATATGTCTGTGTGTATATGTATATGTGTATGTGTATGTATATATATATATACATGTGTGTGTGTGTGTGTGTGTGTCACACCATTTATTTGTCAACTACCCATTAAACACTCAATAACAGATGACTAACAAATAAAAATAAAATAAATAAAATAAAATAAAATAATAAAAGCTTGTAACACAATAGCAGTTACTCTGAAGAAGTAAACCATAAGATGGCTTGCCATACCTAAGTACCTCTGTAGGAGATGGTCATCAAAGACCTTGATAAATCGATTATTAAAATATGCATTATGGGCGTTTTATTTCTCCTAGTTGCAAAATAATTGCACATACACCTTTTGTCTTTTTGTCTTTGATACATCAATACACAATACAGCTTAATGACCCATATTTTATATGCTTTCAGAACATGCAATGCAATTCCCATGAAAGAAATGTAAAAATAGAGCAGAACAGGTTATTTTAGGGGGTAAAAACATGGCTTAAGCAGGCTTTAGCATATGAAATGGCTCAATGAGGCCATCTGCTGGAACAGATTATTTAGGGTTGTCAATGACAACATAAAAATAGAAATCTTATTCCCTACAATCCCCCTGTCACTACAATTCAATGTAAGAATCTTTTAAAATACATATTCTTAATTTTCAAAATGAATATTTGTATAACCTATTAACCAATGGAAATTATACATTATCATGCATGGTACATGTCTAAAAGCATGATACTTTAGGTATATTTGTCAACGAAAAGCAAATGTATACCATCACACAATTAAACATATTTAAATGATGTATGCACTTCAATATAGGCTACATTCAGTATTCAATTCTTAGGCAAGTCAGATGGTGTGCTTCATCCGCCAGAACATTAGGTTAATGACAGTACCTTGGACAGCGCTCACAAACACATAGCTTGGGTTAATAACTCAAATCCTACAGCTTACCACAAGCCTTCTTATTGGACTTGCCTGACTCTTAGTACACGGGGTCAAGCTCTCCATTGGTCTCAAATGGAAGATTTGATAGCCATTCAGATAGAAGGATTTTCAAGTTCATTTAGCCCTAGCTCAAAAGTCAGCAAGAATCAAGTGACAGTTTCAGGCCACGGCACAAATGAGCCTTTTGTGTCTTTGTCAGTGTTATTGGACCCTTCATAGAGTTGTAATATACCTTCCAAAGGTAAAGTTTCTTGACTGTTTTTGGCTTGGCAAGGAAAGCAAGGTCAAAACTTTATTGAAAGTGTTTTCGAGTATTAATCTCCTGAAACTCTTTGGCGGCAGCTAACATAAGCTGAGAGCTAATGATATGAAATTCAGCTGATAAGAAACTAAGGCTGCCTTTCTGCTTGATATCTTCAGTGTTTTCCATGAAACGCAGTGATCTAACAAAGAGGTCCGGAGAGAGGACAGACAAACACAAAGCTATTGATGCATTCAGTCGATTCCTTGAGTATATCAAAGCCACAATTATTTTCGATGAGCAATCTTCACACTAGAATGAGATGGCTAGACTGAACCGTGTAAAACAGACTCTGATAGTTTACTTGGTTGTACCTGCTAAAAATGTCAAAAACTACATTTTTATTAATGGCAAAACAAAATGTTTGTTAATATTGCTAAAATTAGAGATTCTTGGCATGGCCCATTAAGCAATAACCCCAAACATTGTAGCATATGTCATATATTTTCAAAATAAAGGTTCCAAAGGTTGTTGTTTTTTTATTATCTTTTTTTAAGAAAGATGTAATGATATAAAGAATCTTTTCTTGCTTGTCATGCTTTTAAAAGGTCAAAACACCATAGAAAAAAGTAAAAATTGGTTGAAGTCACACAATACCCGTGTGTGTGTGTGTGTGTGTGTGTGTGTGGGAGGGGGGTAGACCAAAATTTATTCATTGTTATTCTTCCCTTTATGCATTTTGAATATGCACATATTCAAATGAGGCAAGCCACACCATGAGAATCAATGATATTCACCATTATTTACATCAAACCTGGCATGGCACTATATTTGAGTTGCCAGTTTATGCAAAATTTGAACTGGGGTCAACGAGACAATTATTCTTGTCAGTTTCTGACATAACACACACACACACACACACACATTCAATGATTTTGGGTTGGTATGATTTTTTTTATATTTTTTATTTATATTTTTTAAGATTTCTTATGCTCACTAAGGCAGCATTTATTTGATTTAAAAAACACAGTAAAATAGCAATAATGTGAAATATTATGTTACATGCTGTCTAGGGTGGTGAGCTAACAAAACAAGGGGAAGCGGAAAAATATATATATTTTTTAAAAGTAAAGTTTCATATACAGTATCTCACAAAAGTGAGTACACCCCTCACATTTTTGTAAATATTTGATTATATCTTTTCAAGGGACAACGCTAAAGATATGAAACTCTGATAGAATGTAAAGTAATCAGTGTACAGCTTG
>JAUCMS010000048.1:12486484-12503824 GCA_032357445.1 Enteromius radiatus
TTTTCCCCTTACCTAAGCTACATACCTTCTATGTACATATCAGACAACAATTTACAATATTCTCTCAATGCATTCTATGGCACCTTTAATGTCCTAAAGAAAAAAAATCTATAATTTTGACTCTATTGCCACAAATATACCTGTGCTACTTATGACTGGCTTTGTGCTCCAGGGACACATATAATTGTTTTTCCCCTTAAGGTATACAATTTGCGTAGTGTTTTAGTTTTTCATTTTACATAGTCTGACTACGTTCTGGGCTTTCTTATTTTTGTCTCATCAATGTTTTTGTTTGTTTGTTTGTTTTTATTTTTATTTTATGTATTCACAAAGCCATTTTATCTCAGAAGATCGAAGAAATTAGTTTTTGTTGTAATATTTATACAGTAAACATCATTTTTTGTAAATGCACTTACACTAGGTGGCACTAAATGATTGTTTATTAATGTGTTACTGGAGAGATAGTAAATCTTAGCTTAGTTACAACTGAAACTGGACATTCAGTGGATTCATTCTTTGATTATTTGTAAACCCCCCCCCCCCCAATTATATATTTGTAATTATTCATATTAATATATTGTTGAGCAGCCTAAATGAAACTTAATTATTTGTTTTTATTCAGTTACTTTTTTTGTCCACTGACGTCTCGCATGTTTTCTTTTACACATTTTGAGGTAGCATCACAGATAAATGCTTAAAAATAACCCAAAAAAACTTTATTAAAAATTAAAAAATTATTTGCAGGTACATTAAGGTATTAGAGACCCTGCGAGCCCTGAGGTTGAAGCAGGCCGGCATTGTCAAAACCTGCCAGACAGAGCTCAAGTACCTGAAACAGAACAAAGATAAAGCCCAAGAGATTAAAGAGCAGCTGTCCACTAAAGAGACTCAGCTGGCTTCCTCTAAAGAAAGTGTCCAACGCATTGAGAGTCAGATTGACCCAATGGAGGTGAGACACAAAGAATTTGTGCCAAAAAATGTTGATGATTAAATTGCATGTTTTTTAAGTCTGTGAAAATTCACTGTTTTGGAAAATTAATAATTATTGTAATGCAGCTTAGGGTACCAGTTTTAGCATATAACCATAGTTAATTTTGAACCCAAATGCTTATGCATATTCTCCGAGCACACTTTTCTCATATTTTCAGAATCGAATGTATGACATAGACAACAGCCTCAGCAAAGTGATGAAGTTGGATAATGACATCAAAGCTTTGGACAGCAGGAAGAAACAAATGGAGGATGATAATCAGGAACTGGAGGAAAAGATGGAACAGGTAACTAAACAAAAGAACAAACATCATCAGTTATGAAAGTTTCACTGCTATCAGTATTAGTCATAAATGCTAGATAATGATCATCTGAAAGCAGAGGAAGTGTTTTGCACAGAAAACTTGCACAGGATGTTCAGTAATGGATGCTTTTTGTATAACCTACTTGATATTTTTCACTTTAATTGCTTTTATTGCTCCCCGGGGCATCGTACTACTACTGCTCTGTGTATGCACTCTGTGTATGCATGGGTTAAAACCAGAGCGATGACACCTTACTTGGCAATATTTCACATAAATTAAGGCTATTATATATATACCTCTTGGTCTGAAAAAAATGTTTGTTGCCTTCGTTACAATGAAATCTAATACCATGTTTACTAAAAATATCACCTAAAAGGGACATACATGGGAGCAGGGAGGCCTTGTGCCACACCATTTGTTAATTCATAGAGGCGCCCTGACTCTGCTGTTTTAGGTGTTCCAGGGCACAGATGATCAGCTGCAGGACATGTATCAGAACCACCAGAGGACTGTGAAGGAGAAGGAACGGAGACTTGCAGAGTATCAGCGTGATCTTGAACGTGCCGGCCGAGACTGCCAAAGGATGAACCGCATCAAATCTGACATGCTAGTTGAGCAAGGTAGTCAGATATCCCTTTATGCATCAGTCATCTATGTACTGTATGCATCTGTTCTCTAAATATCCTTAAATAGTTAATTAGTTGATTCTAATATTTTAAAAAGTAACTAAAAGAAAAATGATGTCCTTTTAGTTAATATCACAGCCTCAAAGGAAGGTTATAATCTGTGCGTTACATGTCAAACAACTTTTTAACCACATTATACTCGCAAGCACTTTCATGTGCCCAAGTAGTTGCTCATATTGCTCTTTTGCCACACATATGAAGTTTATTCTTTGTTGTTGATCATAATTTTTTTTGTTGGTTTGTAGGCCGCCTGCAGTTGGAGGCAGATCGACACACACAAAGCATAAAAAAGAGGGACACCCAGGTCAAGAGTTTAGCATCTTCCCTGGAGTTGGAGGGTTATGACCGGACCCCTCTTAATGAGAGACAACTCCAGAGCTTCCATAGACAAGTCAAAGAGAGACTGGATCAGGACACAGAGGCCCTTAACCAAACTATGGTATGGTTTGAGTAACACTTTATAATAACACTAACTATATTAAATAATTGTGTTTATTTATTTAGGGCCTAAAATTATATTTTTATTTATCAGTTATAACTTTAGTCTTAGTACTGTAACATGTTGCTGTTTTTTTTTACAGCATGATATGCAGGAGAAAGAGGCACAGAAGCAGCAAAGCATCGATGATCTCCGAGATAAAAAGACGGGTCTAGAGAGAACCATTGAGCTGAAGAGAGACATACAAGCCAAGAAACAACAGGAACTGAAAAACATCAAGTCTGACCTCCAGAGACTGGAGGGCTCCTCGAGCAGACTACAGGAGCTAGAAACTGAACTTCAGAAAGCGGTTAGGCCTGCTCTACTGAACTACACCATGCATGACTTCCATTGAGCATGAAGATGTATTTCTATTAATGTTATGTTGATTCCTTAACTGAAATGGCTAGACTTGAAAATAAATTAGTCAAATGAAAAACAAATAGAAATGTCTGATTAATCAGCATCTAACAGAACTAACATCAGTGGCACCTGTAATTCAAATTCAAATTTATTTGTATAGCACTTTTCACGATACATATCATTGCAAAGCAGCTTTACACCAAAGTAATGTTTTTTATTATTATATGTAGCAGTAGCTTGTACATATAGATATGGCACAGATGTGAGGTAAAGGTCAATTAATGACGTAATCGAACAGACAAGGAACATTATAAATTATTATAAAGTAATTGCCTCATATATCTCTTAAATTGTGTGTGTGTGTTCACAGGAGCGTGAGCTTGATAATGCCATGCAGGCCTGTACAGTGGACAATCTAAAGGCAGAGGTAATTGGACTACAGAAGGAGAAAAGTGAATTGGATCAGGCCCAGCGCAAGCTAGACCAGGAGATGGGATTGCTGAACACACACACCGCGGCACGCACACAGATGGACATGCTCAAGAAGAACAAGGTGAGCTCACATACCATCATTCTTTTGTCCAATCCCTGCTTCTATGCAAAAAACAAACACAACAAACAGAAATAAATGTCTTTGGGCAATAAAACATCTGAATAGCAAGATCTTAACAGAAACAATCCAGGATAAAGGTTATTATCTCCAGATTATGGTGGCCCAGTAGTGCACATCACAATGAAATCAGCACAATACAACATAAACAAGACTATTTATATCTTATTATTATTATTATTATCAAAAATATAAGTATAAATAAGAATAAATAACTACTTTTTTTCTAATTATTTCAAAGACAATACTGCTACTTTTAAATAGTGAAAACAGAATCTGTTGTCATTTTCATTTTGTATAAACAACATATCGCTGAGAAAATACTTCTGTTGTCATTTAGTGTAAATAGTATCTATCGCTAAAAAATGTTTTACTTTCACGTTGTGTAAAATAAAGGTGCATGAAACCAACATGCAAGCTTTATGTTAGTGGTACTGGACTAATATAATGATAAGATTTGATGCTTCGATAGGATAAGCCTGATTTGCCAATCTCAATATTCGCAGAGGTGTTACAAAGTGAAGATCATGCCATTTTGGATATACAGGGGTGTTCAGTGTTTTAAAGAAGTTTCTTCTTCTCATTAAGGCTGAATCTATTTGATTAAAAATACTGAAAAAAAATGTAAAAAATTACAATTTAAAATAAAGGTTTTTTTATATTTAAATATATTTGTATTGTAATTTATTCCGGTCACGTGAAGCTGAATTTTCAGAATCTTTGTAAAAAATTGCGTAGCTGTATAAATGACTTGGCTAATGTTTTTTCTTATTTTGTACAGAAGTAAAATTTTCCAAATTTAGATTTCGTTAGATCATTACCTCAGGTATAAAGTGCTTAGATTTGACACATGCTCTGTAGTAGCTCAGTAGCACATGCAAAAAAAGCAAATACAATGTTGCTCCCTAAAAATGTGTGCGAACCCTGGTATTAGTACGCCTGCACATTGCTTGCAGTTTATGTCTGTAACACCTAGATGTCAGTGCATGTCTTTATATCAGTGGCCAACGTCGGTCATGGAGAGCTCCAACCTTGATGACAACTCACCTGCCTGCGCTTTCTAGTAGCACTTAAGCGTTTATTAACTTGTTCAGGTGTGTTTGTTTAGGGTTGGATTGAACCTCTGCAGTACTGTGGCTCTCTGGGATCAACATCAGCCAGCTGTGCTTTATATGATCTGTTTGAGGCATCAAAAGAATTTATTTTGATATGAGTTATTAATATAATTTTGTTGTTTAAAATCATTATAAAATAATTTCTTCAGGAAATGGGATTACACTAGAATGTAAAGCGATTATAGCTATCTTCAGAATGGAATACATTGATACTGCTACCAGTTTAGTAATATGTATACTTTACTTATTTACAAGGAATACTTAAATCTACTTATATTATCAAACGTTCAGAAGTCAGTCAGAACACACTGCGACAACGCATGTTTTGATTTTGCTGAGTTCAACGTATATTTTGTTGATCCTGGAACAACATTTTAATTCAAAATTTTAGTTTTGACCTTATCTCTACACCTAAACCTGAACCTACCCATGAGTAATGCCTAAAATCATATTGAATGACACTGATGTACAAGCAACTAACACTTATTGTAAACCTAAACTTCCCAAAATCTATAAACTGGTTCTTCAAATCTTGGCTAATCAACAACAAAGATGTTGACCCAGGGACGCGTCGAACTCAGCAAAACCAGGTTCTGCCTGTGAGAACAGTCTAGCATGCCACTATTTGAAACATTTATTCAAAAAACAACACTACCCATATAGCAGGTTTATTGTCAGTACTTATGCCAGATAGAAATAGTTTATCTATGCTTTGGATTCCAGATGGAAAAAGAGGAGCAGGTGAGGAAGATCAAGTCGAGACATAATGAAGAGCTGGTGTCTCTGTTGGGACACTTCCCAAGCAAGAGGGAGCTAGAAGACTGGATCTACTCCAAATCCAAAGAGATCAACTCCACCAGAGACCGGCTCAACAAAATGAAGTCTGTCACAATTTTGCATAGTAGTTGTTTATTAGAATAAGCTAGAGAATGCCATAAACAATAGTTTTTAGTGTGAGGTTAGATTACGTTTTGTGCAGATAATAGAGAATCCAAATGTCTACGTGATAAGCAACACATGCAGACACACTGACCTTGATACAACAGAAAATAATGACATTTGCACAACCACCCACATACTTAAGAAATATCTTCTCAAGACATATACATGGTTTCGATTCCGGGTTCCTGAGGAATAGGTCATCTTAAGGGCAGTGGAACACACAAGCTCACACAGACAGGTATAATAAGGCTGTCTATACAAACTATAAAAAAATGATATAGAATGTGCAATTTTCCAAATGCTTTATTTTCTAAATAAAAGCAATATATCAGATTTTTCTCCAGCTCACAGTAACTTCAACTGGTGTTTTTTTTTTTTTTAGGATTTAAACATGTTGCCCTGTTATTGTAATGTACTGTGTTTCAGGTTTGGAAAGTATGACAAATGTGAAGTTCAGTTGATAGACAATAAGACTCTTTTCATTTTTTTTTTTGTTTGATAGTAAGGAGCTTGCATCTGGAGAACAGAAGAAGTCTCACTTTAGCGCAGAAGTCAAACGTAAGGAAGAGCAGCTGGCCAGCTATGAAGAGAGACTCTTTAACGTGTGCGGCAGTCAGGACTTTGAGTCGGACTTGAACAAACTGGAGGATGAGTTGGAGAAGTGTTCCAAACAAAGAGGTACAGAAGTCTGTTCAGCTTTTACCAAGCTTTTTTGAGCTATGCAAATATACATTTTCTGTGCTTATTTTGGAGGACCATTGTCAAAATGGTGCAGAATTAATGTACATTTCCTCCTAAACCATACACAAACCCACAAAAGGGCACATATCGTAAATGATGGCCTTTGAACTCCGCTTAAGTTTGTGGATTTTGCAGATGAAGATTTCATGTGGGCCTGGTTTATGGTAAATTCCTCTTCGTTGGTAGACAGGATATAGCCGTTTTTTTTCCAAGAACAGCTAGATATGAGGTAGCAAGCTGGTGACTCTTATGCGGTAGCTGATGATGTTACCCACACATTTGAGGTTAAGTAGTTTGTACCAGTTTTATAACCCAGTGTGCTAATTCAGAACATCTCTCCTTTTCATGTTCTTCCATGTTCTTATATGATTCTCAGTCTCTTTTTCTCTACTCCGTCTTTAATCGTTTTGTTTTAAACAGCTATGCTGGCGGGTGCCACGGCCGTGTACAGTCAGTTCATCAGTCAGCTGACGGAAGAGGGCGAGCCCTGCTGTCCCGTGTGTCAGCGTGTGTTCCCGTCAGAGGCAGAGCTCCAGGACGTCATTAATGACATGCAGTCCAAGCTGCGGCTCGTCCCAGACAAACTAAAGAACACTGAGCATGACCTGAAGAGGAAGGAGCGCAGGCGTGATGAAATGATGGCACTGAAGCCCATCAGGCAAAAATATATCTGTCCATTCTTTTATCTCTATACTTACCTATCCTCCATTCATCGATTGTTTAACTTTACCTGTATATTCATCTATTTATCACATCTGTACATCCATTCTACTGCTTTTTTGTCCATTCATTCATCCATCCACATATTCACCTGTTTATCACTTCCATCCATCTTCATACTCCATTTTTGTTCATCTACCAACCCCTTCAAGCAATCAGTTTGTTGTTTTATTTACACCTTCACTCATCCATCTGTCCACCTGTTAACCCCTTTATTAAGCTGTCTGTCCATCAATCTATTTCAGCTATTAAACTAACCATCCATCTGTCCACCTGTTTATATCCTCATGTATTCATTTATCCATTTACCTATTTAGCCCCTTCATCTATCCATCATTAACCTATTTGCCCCACATCAATCCATTCACCCATCCATTCATCCTATATCCTATATTCACTCCTTGATCCATCCACCTATTTACCACTTCATCCATTCACCAGTCTATCATCAATTCTACTCCTTCATCTATCCATTCATGCGTTCACCTAATTGCCCTTTCATACATTTCTCCATCCATCCATCTTTTTACCACTGCCTATCTGTTAACATTTTGTTCATCCATTTATTTATTTATTTATTTATTTATTTAACCTTTTATTTATCCATCCATTCATCTTTTTAGTCATCCTCCATATTCATATTAAGACAGCTTAAGATATTGATTAATCACTTTCTAACGTGTCCATCTCTTGTACTGGTAGGCAGTCCATAGCAGAGCTCCAGGAGAAAGAGCTCCCAGAGCTTAGAAATAAACTCCAGCGTGTGAATCGAGACATTGAGAAGCTGAAAGGAGACACTGAGGAGCAGGAGACACTGCTTTGCACACTGATGTCTGAGGAAGACACAGCCAAGGCCTGTCTGCAGGATATATCACTTATGGATCGCTATCAGGTCTGAGCTCAATGCCATTTAGTCCAAACACAGAAAATAAAATCCAGGATAACACTTTATTTTAAGATGTCATAATACAGCTATACATTTAAGCTGTGTACTGATGGGTTAAATCAAACTAAGGTGCAGCTGGATTAGGTTTACAGTATAGATACACATGAAGTACACTTAAGTATAATCTTAATACCCTTAATTTTAAGTAGTTTTTTGTCTGTGTACTTGAATTTATTATTGTATTGTATAAAGTCTGCAACACACGTGACAATCCTTTGGTTACATAAGTAGCTGTATAACAAATGTGCAACAATAGCAGCCTATTACATCTACATAATTACAAACTGTAAGTACAAACTGTTCCATAACCTAGTAACATTGTATGTACATTTTGTTTTATGTAAATACAACAGCTACTACTAAGTACTTACTAGGTAATTATGGACACCTTAAAATAAAGTGTTGCCCAGCATATCATAAATACTGCACATCATTATAACACAACATATACTTTGAAGTCTTATTCTTCACCTAGAACACAGATTTTTATTAAATATGTAAATTTATAGACTTGCATCTGGAAACATTGTGCAGTAGGTCATGATTTAACAAGCAGTATTTTATCCACCTGTGCATAATCAAATTGTTTCCTACCTTCTGTAGCTTGAGCTGAAGGAAGTAGAGAGGAAGATCGCTCAACATGCAGCAAAGCTGCAGGGAGTTGACCTCAGCCGCACCATGCAGCAGGTCAGCCAGGAGAAACAAGAGACCCAACACCGTCTGGACACCAGTACGTTCAGCAGTTTATGTAGATTAAAAACTTCTGTGAATCTCAAGTGAATATGTACTATGGTTCAAAAGGATCTGTATGTTTTTAAAGGGATCCCTGGGTATTAATTTGATTGTATGGCTTAATTTTAACGTAAATTATGTCTCTTACTTAAATGTGTAGTAGAAATCCCATGAACGGTTTGTTATTTTTAAAAAAAAAGTAATGGGACTATGGGGGGTGCCATTATTCTGATGATGTAAAATGGTTGCACTAGGTGAGCTACTGGTGCTATCTGTGCTGTTTGTAAGCTCTTTCGCTAAGACATCAGAGCTAAAGTGGAAAGAATAAAAAGAAGCGGGTCTTTAGGAAGTTTTTTCATCCACAGGCACCATCTCATTATTTTGTCTGCCGCTTTATCTCAAGGAAAACATCTAGGAAAATCATACATTGCTTCTCTTGTTGTCCTTTGACTAAAAAATAAAACCAAAAAAGAAAAAATATATAATTATTTATTTTAAATAAAATTATTGACCCCAAATATTTGAACAGTCACATACATTGTTTGATAGGCCCTCAATTCATAAAAGTCATAAAAACTGTGTATATTATTCTCACACCACAGAACGTCTCAATGCAGTTCTATCATTATTTAAAACTCTGTGTTTAGTTGATATTCGTTCATTTGCTCTTTTTGTGTAGCCTGCAGTAAGATCGAGCTGAAGAGGAAACTGATCCAGGACCAGCAGGAGCAGATCCAGGCGTTGAGGAGCAGCGTAAATGAGATTCGTGGAGAAAAGCTCCAGATCTCCAGCAATATGCAGAAACGTCAACAGTTGGAGGAACAGTGTGTGGAGTTCTCCACTGAGATCCAAACACTCCACAGAGACATTCGAGTGAGGGGCGCCACTCTGCTTTAATATGCCTTTACTCACTAAACACTGTATCAGTAGCTGGCATTACACACCCTTCAGGTCTGACTGTTACGAGCATGTTTGTCAGTCTGAGAAGCCTGTGTTGCATTGCAGTATACTGTTCCCACAGTGTCAGCTACAGATGCAACGTTGAGTAATCCATCACATTTTTACTGTTGGTTTCCTGAGTATTAAGGGCAAGCTGATGCATAGCTTGCCTTGCTCCTCAGTTGTGCTAAAGGTTTCCTTCGTAGAGGATTCTGGGAAGTGTCGATGCACACATATTTATTGGAGGCGCATTGCCCCATTCACACAGTAAATTACCATAAATTGCAAGAATCAGGAGCTATTCATATCTGTACCATTCTGGAGGGGTGTGTGTAAGGTACTGCCATAGAAAAATGTTCAGTAACCTACAAAAGCCCTAAAACGATATACTGCTAAAACTTTAATTCACAAAAGTAATGAAAATTGTCATAAACGCTACCATTCAAAAATGTATGGTCAGAAAGGTTTATTTTGTTTATTAACTTAATGTTTTTTAGAAATTAATACTTGCGGTCAGAAAGTTTGTTGTTGTTGTTTTTAGGAAATTAATACTTTTAGAAACAATGCATTAAATTAATCAAAAAAGGTTTTGCATTATTACAAAGAAATCCATTTTAAATAAATGTTAAACTTTTTATTTGTCAAAGAAAAACTTTATTACAGTTTAACACAGCTTATTGAAATATTTTTATTTTTTTCCTAAACAGGAATATAATATAAATAGAATAAAATATAAAATATTTCTTTAAAAAAAAAAAAATACTGTTCTTAAAAAAAAAAAAAAAAACAACTTATGAACGGTAGTGAAATCTCATTGTTACTGTTGTTCCTCATAGTTTGTCTGTTTGTTAGGATGCAAAGGAGCAGGTGTCTCCTCTAGCTGCCACTCTGGAGAAGCTCCAGCAGGAGAAACAGGACCTTGCTCAGCGCCGGAGACAGAAACAGGAAGAAGGACAGGAAAAGGTTTTCGTTTATTTGTACTATCATCAATGTTATATGTTTTATATGACTCACTGTTACTGTGAAATTATTTACCACAATATACTACATTAGAGGTTGTGGATATGTAATCAATGCAAAATAAACTCTTTGCTGATCATCAGAGTTGACTAAAGCTGTATGCTTTCTTTTAGATAAATGCAATCAAGGAAAAAGTTAAAAACTTGACCGTCCTTGAAAGAGAGATTACCAAGTACATAGAAGAGGGCAAGGACAGCTACAAAGAGGTACAACAAACCTGTGTTTAGCTCTCGCTTCCTGTGTGCAATTTATCTTTCCATTTATTTTCTTGTTATGTTTTATTTCTTCAGCAAAAAGAAACTGAGCTGCAAGAGGTGGACAAACAACTACACGAGGCTGAAAAACAGCGAGAGAAAATCAATAAAGACATTGGCAACATTCGACAAGATATTGACACTCAGAAGGTGCCAATCAAAGCTTGCTTTGATTTTGTTGTTGCATAGGCCTGTGTTTTGGTGTGTATACGTCAAATACATGTACACATCAAAAGTGCTGAAAAACTAATCCCATTCATTTAACTGAGAGATTAAAATGTCTGTTACATACATTTTTTTAAATATTATTCACACCTATGAATTTAGGCTGACGACATTTAAACTAGGAAATAAAAGTTTAGAAAAAGCTTAAACAGAAATGTTTAATGTAAGATTTAATGTTCAAATTTGTTATGTGTCACACATCGGCTGTGTTTACACCTGGCATTAACATTCAATTATCATTATCCAAACAAGCAAATCGGGATCATTAGTCAATCTGGCTCTCTCTGGATAACCAGTCGGATATGTCTTTCCTGTGCTATATTTAAATAAGATATCTGTAGAGGATAGCCCCAGTGTAAAGTTGACCTGAAGTGGGGGGATTTCCGTTCTCAGTCACAGGACATTTTACAAAACAAAAAAAAGTGTACGAGTTTCACTAGCGCTCCATGGCCTGGTGTTCTCCATCTCTCTTGACAGTTTGGGAACAAGGGGGTGGGGTTTTGCGTGACGGTGACCTGCTGGACATGATGGCTGGATTGCATTTACATTACACTGAGATCCGATCACAAAGCACCCTCGACTACCTCTGGCCCAGGACACACTGACCAGATAACATTCATATCAGAAATATGTTTACACTTCTTTTTTTTTTTATGTGTAAGATTTGTCACATAAAGCATAAAGATATGTCTATGTTTATGTGGACAACTTCCTGATAAAGGTTAATGCTAAGTGTAAACGCAGTCATCAAGTGAGCATACTGAACAATTGTAAGCTGATAATTGTACAATTCTTGAAATCTTCTGACTTATTAATTAATTGGATACAGTTGTCAGCTGCTAATTTGAAATTATATTTCAATCCCAACTGCTTAATCATCTGAGACCACTGTATTAATGCATGTTTTGTCGTAATATACTTACTTTTGTGCCTAAAACCGAAGCACGTGGCTTTCTGTTTTATTTGTGCTTTTAAACAGGTTCAAGAGCGCTGGCTACAGGACAACTTGACCTTACGAAAGCGTGTGGAGGAGCTGAAAGAGGTGTCCAGGAAACGTGAAGACTTGGTTAAGGAGATGGGCAACATGAAAGTTCTGCAACTACGCAAGTATGAGGTCTTATAGCTACCAAGTACCATTTAGGAAGTCATGACAATGTTTGACACACTTTCAGAAGCTCAGACGACTTAAAGTACGTTCTAGATTTACCGTACTAGATGAATCCATCTCACGAACTCCAAATGACTTTACTGTTAACTGTTTTGTAAAGGTCTTTATTAAGTGTGTGAGGGGACGTCAAATAAATGTGTATCTGTCTTCTGTTGTCAAGTGAGCGCCGAGAAATTGAACGAAAGTTGGAGGACCTAAAAAAGAATCGCAGTGTGGCTCTTGGTCGACAAAAAGGCTATGAAGACGAGATCCTCCGTTTTCGTAAAGAGCTCAGTGAGGATCAATATTGCCGGGCAGAGGATCTCTACAGAGACCAGATGATTGTGATGAGAACAACAGAGTTGGCCAATAAGGACCTGGACATCTACTATAAAGCCCTAGACCAGTAAGTGGGTTTTGTTATCAGGGATTTTCTGAAGGGTAGTTTCAGGTAGTGGTTTGTCAAAGTGTGTAGGTTTGGTTTTGATGTGGTTCAACAGACCGTAAGCAACAGGCCATGTTCACTTTCAACTAAACTAAAGGAAGTCTGACTCATACATTTAGCCCTAATGATGCAGCTGAATCATCACTGACGGGTGGGCTTCATCAAAATCCCCAAATCAGGGTAAAATACTTACCATAGCAACTCTTGTAACTGTCTTCAGATGATGACAGTATAAGAAGTTGTTCTATTCTAAACACAAAATTAGGTCCAAAACAATATATTATAAAATATACACAATTATTTTTTTTTTTTCTTTTTTACTTCTGAAATATAGTTTGACAGATGCTTTTATACAAGGTGATATATATATATATATATATATATATGAGAAACACTGAAAGCAATTTGTTTTTTAAACAAGTGTGAACAATACTCACTGTACTGAAATAAGGGTTTGCATAGGCACTCTTTAGTAGGGCTGTCACAATAACTGCTTTTTGTTGTGCAATATATATTGCATCAAAATTCAATTGTGATAAACAATATTATTGTCATTTTGAGACAATTTTGTTCAACTGATTATATAATGGAAGAATGACAATATAATAGCATAATAATGCAGGAACACTCTTTCAAAGAACATTTTATTCTTAAGAATATTTAGACATTGGAATCGGAAAGTAAAAAAAAAAAATATATATATATATATATATATATACTAAATAAATAAAACAAATTAATAATAAATACACCTTTGTTAACAAAAAAGTGCAAGGTAATAGGAACTACAACAAAATAAAGAAACATGTTTAGACTTTAAACATATCTCACGCAGAGGCACCGATGCCTCATCAAGCCATACATGCTACCAGATCCATGTTTAATTGTTAGGCAGATTCAGAGAAAGGAACACCAATACCTTGTGGGGCTTAAGGCAGTATCTCTCAGGGGTAAAAATGTTACCAGCAGTGCTAAACATTCTTTCCGAGCTAGTGCTTGTTGGACAAATGCACATGTATTTTTGTGCTAACTTGGTTAAAAGGGAAAATCTTCTATGGTTATCACGCCACCACATCAAGGAATCAGATGATGCATCAAGTGCTTCTTCCTGGAGAAACTAAGTCAGCTCTGCATCAGCCTGCACTCTTTTTGACTTGTAAGTTGGGTTCTTCTTTTCTGGAGAAGGTCACACAGCCTCTTCTTCTTGGCTGCTGGAGGTTCAGATTCAGATCCTTATTTTCCCCCTGCAGCTCTCACCACTGGCACCTTCTTCTTGTCTAGTTCTAGTTTTTCTTTGACATCATCTAAGACCTCCAGATCTTCCATGGTACCATGACGCATGGCGTTATCAGTGCAGTGTCACTGGGGTCTGGTGATAAAAGTTCACCTTTAAAGGCAGGGTAAGAGTTTTCTGGAAGCCAATGTTCGTAATTCTTTATAATAGGGAAATTAGTTAGGCTGTAATGCTCAAACAACTTGCAAACAGAAAAACCAACATGATAAAAAATTATGATAAAATGTGATATGAAAGCTGTGAAAGCACCCTGGAAAACGGAGGGAGAAATTGGTTTTCTAAGAACCAACCTGCTGGCTAGTTGTGGTGCGAAAGCCGCTATAATAGTGGAACAGGTACTAAAACTGAACTTAGTTCCATGTGAAACTATTCTTGTTTTGCTAAAATTATAATGCCAGTTTTCCACGAGGACTTACAAAAAACGTGCATTTATTTAAACTACTTCATATAGCTACTGCCCGAATTATCGTTTCAGTTGTGTGAATGGGTTCAAGAAGTGAAATACACCAGAAGTCGCATTACACCACATGAACATCCTGGCTTCTGCAAAGAACGCACAATTTCAGCGATATTTGCTAAAGCAATAATATCAAAAACGCGGTTGAAATGATGTTACTGGGTTCTCATGGAGGAATATACAGAGGAAGTCTTAAGTCATCATCCTTGGTTTAGATCAGTATCGTCCTTTGCGTTCACAGAAGTTGCATCAGAAGGTCTGTGGGTGTCTACTCTGGCGTCATCTACTGTGCAGAGGCGTTATCCTTTCTTTTCTTTTAGGAAATCAGTCATTTCAGTCTACAAATATTTATTCAAATAAGTATTGGAGATACAATAGCTTTATTGTTAAATTAATGATATTCAATTGTATATTATATAATATTCATTACTTCATTTGAATGTATTATTAATACATCTAAATAATTAATTGCATAATGACTAATCATTTAATCAGTATGCACCAGAAATAGGCCAAATTGTGCAACGCTCTTAAAAAAACCACAATATATTTGTACAAGGTTTCAGGGTTTGTGTCAGGGCTTCTAGCAAACTCTTGGATGTAGCCTATCAGAAAAGAAAAATCAATTTCTGTTTTCAGATCAGTTTTGGGGAAATTATAGTAAATATTGCATAAATAAGTAAAGTAAGTGGTAAACCATCTACTATATTTAATGTGGTTTTTTATTTGCACAACCAAAGAAGATAAATTCATTGTATTATACAAAGTACTTTCAGGCACTTGGTGATATTTTGCAATCAACAGGTTTAGTTTGCTTTATTTATTTATTTATATTTAATGAACCGTTTACGGTTTTTACTATAAATAGACCTATGTATGCAAGATAGCAAATGAAACACATTCATATACACAGATTTACTAGAGCATCATTATTGTGCAGCATAAGCCAAGAACAACAGAACGCAGAACTACACCATTTTTTGGCACTTCAGATAATCATTCATATGTAGGCTAGTAGTTACTTTATCAACAATGCATAGCAAGACACAAGACAAAATGGGCAGCAGATTTGAGCATGCTGACAGGTTTAACAGTAATTTATGTTATGTAGCCTTAGATAAAATATAATACTAAGCCTATTAAAAAAATCTAGCCATTATATCTGCATGCAGTAAAATATATATATATATATATATATATATTTTTTATTTTTTTTTTTTCCCAAAATCTTTTGACAGATTGGGTTTTTGAATTTTTGAACTATAGTCAAACCAAAATGTATCCAGAAAAGATATTATGTATCTTTTTTTATTAGTGGGTGCAGGACACTTTAGCAAAATAATAGCAAACTGTGATATATTATACGTAATACAGTGGACTACCAGTGAAATGTATACAAATTTGAGACCCCGCCCTCCCAAAAAAGCAGCATCTCATGCATGAAACCACATTCTAAAAACACGGTGCTCAAGAAATTCAACTCACATATTCTTGGATATTTCCCTATTCCCTGCCCACATCGAATCTTTATCAAGATAAGAACGCCATTCTGTGTGAATGGCACCTAGCAGTATGAAAATACTCTGGAAAGTGATTTTGTGCCTCTCTGTGATGCTACCATGAGGTATCACTTGCTAGTGGATCTCAGACTAATGGAGGAAAGCATTAGAAGGGGAATTAGAGGTGTGCGATATTGACAAAAAATTATGTCACCATATTTTATAGATTAACGATAATTAGAATGTGTTGTTGTGTTGGTACCTTGAGGACTAAAGTTTTTGATAGTCTTCATATGATATTCTGTGTGGTGGTCAGTTCACACTGATAGAAATTAAGTTGATTCTTACATTTTATAGGCATTTTTGCCTTTAAACGAAACCACAACATGTTGCTCAGAGATGCAAAATAATGTTGTGGTTGTGTTTGGAATATTTTTTTTTTTTTTTGGTGTCAAAGTAGAGCAAAAACAGGAACTATGGTGTCTAAGATGCAAGTCTCTTAATTAACTTCTCGTTTACTGAACTGTTGTAAAAAAAACATTTGTAATCATGGTCTATTTAATACGTATTAAATAAAATAATAATGAAAAAGAAAGTAAATACTGTAACCAACAGGGCATTTAGTATTCTGGGTGGTTTGTGTGCTTTGGGAATGATATTTTTCAAATAAAGCCAAAGTAACACTCATATTACATACAGCACACAGTCATACATGAATATGATAGTGGGCTAACACGTGAAGCGCAGCATAATTTGAAATCACAAGTTTAAATTTCGATGATCGCGCGTCTCCTGTGAAGCTTCACAAGAACTATGAATTTAAATGTTCATTAGTCATTCAATGATTTGTTTTAAATTATATAAATGTGTATTTGCTGAATGCTGATGGCAAACGAGAAAGTATTATAATGTTTGTGTTTCTATTACTAATAATATTAAAGCAATCATTATAATACCTTTTTTGTAAACATTTTAATTCCCTTGTTTAACTGTTCTATCTGATTATTCGATATACTTCTATCCATACTAGACGGAACTGAATGATGGCGGCGAACAAGAGAGAGAATCTGAGCACTATGTGATCAGGCGCTTCCTTTCTCAGCACCTCGAACATGTCGTCCAAACATAATAAAGTATCAGCCGATATATCGGTCGACCACTTATGTGAAGTGATTTATGAAGATTTATGATCAGTTTAAAGTCATTTTTTGCCTGAATCATGCAGTGAAAGAACACATTCTAAATGTGCATTAACTAGTGTAAACTTCATGTAATGCGAGCAAAAGGTGTTTTGATTTTTTTTTTTTTTTTTTTTTTGCAAAATACTCGATAATGTCAAATCGTACATTGTTTAGACCAGGGGTAGGCAACGTCAGTCCTGGAGTGTCGATGTCCTGCAGAGTTTCACTCCAACCCTAATCAAACACACCTG
>JAUCMS010000048.1:12511051-12524342 GCA_032357445.1 Enteromius radiatus
ACACTAGTAATTAATGATTAACTTAACATTTTAATCATTAATTACTAGTGTGTTTTTGCTCAACTAATGCTTAATTGAACAAATTTACCATTAATTAAATGCTTAACTAATGCATTATTCTGACATGTTACCAAAATTTTAACATGTATAGCAAGCAACATTGTGGTGAGTTGAACTCTGGAACTTTTCACTTTTAAAATAATTAAAACTGTGAAAGGAAATCACTGTTTAATAACCACAGTTATATTTATCATGTATTCTGTAGTCCACAAGAATACAAGTCACACTGATTAATAATCATGCATGGGGCTATCGATCTTTCATTTATTCATACATTTTATCATTTATACTTGTTTAATTTTTCATGATGTGCTCACTGCTAATAAAAGATTAGTTTCTCTTGAATGATACGTCTGTGTTTCAGAGGGCATATTCATTGTGTGAAGTGGATCACAGAAGCTTTAATATGACTTGATCAAATTATAATAATGATGATAATAATAACAATGGTACACTGAAAACAACAGATTGTTTCCTCAATCACATATGATATGTCTATACATTCTCAGAAATAAAGGTACGAAAGCTGTCACTGAGGCAGTACCTTTTCAAAAGGTTTATCTTTATACCTAAAGTGTCCATTTTAGTACCTTAAAGTGTAAATATTTGAACCTTAATGGGTACAAACGTGTACCTTTTGAAAAGATACCACCCCAGTTACAGTTTTTGTACCTTTATTTCTGAAAGTGTAGGTTTCATGCAGTCTGTGTTTCACAAAGTCACATTTTATCATATGTTCTCTGGAATTGAAACCATGACCTGGGTGTTACTAGCACTCTGCTCTACCAGATGCACTACTTTTAGGTTTATTTTTCATGTACACCAGTGCCCCATAGTGGGAGCTCATGAGAAGATGTGGAGTGATATAACCACACAGCATGGGTGCATGTATTATTCAAAGGCAATTCAAGAGCCAAGTGTGCACACGTCCCACAATCCTGCACGCTTTTAAAGGGGCGCGAATGATCAGATACCCGTGCCTATCAGCCACAGGGTCAACTCTATTACAGTTTTCAGGTGTCATGTAGCCTGGACTCACCCTTCCCTGGTTCCTGAGTTAAAAATGAGTGTCTTTTCATATAGTGGGTATGATAATGCAGTTCCTAACCTAAAGTAGGATTTTAGGTAATTCTGGATTGCGTGTAGCAAAAAAAAAAAAAAAACTTTGCTCAAGAGGTTATTTCAGTCTTAGGTATTTCTGTGTTTTCTGGTCTTCATTAAATGTGTAGGCTTCTAGAGTTTTAAAATCTTATGTGACTGTTTTCATTAAATCTGATTGTTTATTTAACATTTTTGTCAATGGTGCAAAATTAATCACAAATGATCACTCTAGTGTTTTTAACGGCATTTGGTTTTGTGGTTTGTTTTTGGGTTATTTTTGCCCTCTCACTTCATCACTACAATACATCACCCTACACCCATGCATTAAACATCACACTGACATTACTGATGATTTCAATGACATAACTGTTTATTTTTTTATTTCTTTTCTTTATTGCTTTCTTTACTTTCCTCAAGCGACTATAATTCCTAAATAAAGCTGTTTTGAGTCAACAATTTGGTTCTGACATTCACTACAATATGTAAACTTCAGCATTTTTTATTTGCATTTTTAGATAATTTCACTGAACATAGGTCTTCAATACAACAACACCAGAAAACAATCGTGACATTTACCATATGTAAACTCCAGCATTTTTGGTTACTAATTTTCATTTATGTATTTAGCAAATATGCTATAAACTATATCTGCATCACTAGCCTGTACTAAAACGTTAAATGCTTATCATAGCTGACTGTAGGCTACAAATACATTACAAGTCTACTTGCAGGTCCACCAGTCTAACTCAGTGTGGAAAAAACAGACCTTAAAACAATAAGATAAAATCAAGGTAAGTTTGTATTGCAACTGTGTGCTAAAACAAGTGTGGTGCAGACGTTTTCACCATGATGCTTACACTGGTAATGTACCGAGAGAAAGCGGATTTTCTAGCTAAATTTCAGCAGTGATGGTTTGTTGGACATCACAGTTATGCATCACAGGTATATATAGGAAGTATATGTAATTTAAAAAAAAAATAGATTTTCATATTTTCAATGGCGTTTTTCTTAAACATAGTCAATGGGGTAAAACGCACCATCCTCCATCCTCCATCCTTTGTTATAACTCGTTGGTTAAACTAGCATTTTACCCCATCCATTGGGGTGTTTTGCCCCATAGGTGTGGTTAAACGCACCCTTACAAATGTTTTGTGTGTGTGTGTGTTACAAATCTAATAAGAAGAAAACTTTGGACATTGTTCATACTTCGGCTAATCTCTGTCATTAACAGAATAAAATTACACAGGTGTTTCCCCCCACTCTAACCTATACGAAAAATTAACCAACATATACGTCATAATGTAAAATAGTTACGAATGTTAAGACTGTGTTAGACATTCGAGTAGGCTACAAAGACATACTAACACAACTGAGTCTGTTTAGGACACGCCCAAAATTCACCTTTGAAGGACGGCCTCAAGTTTCCCGGTAACAGTATCTCCTCGGATAACCCCGTGAGTTATCGCTTTGAGACACCGCGGGCAAATGCCTAAGGTGGCTTGGCGTGTGATGATGATAGGAACGGACTAATAAAGCACACCGGGCTCGCTGTCTGCCTCCGCATTGGCTGCATTCTCATGTGTTGCTTCTGGCGCTTTATGAATAATTGAAGCGCCGGTGTCTTAACTGTGCCGTTCGCCTTCGCAGAGCCGGAGAGTCGGCGCAAGAACCGCTTGTCCCGCAGAGGGAGAGGGGGTGCGCCACATCTTCCAAGAGACCTCCACCCTCATTCTGTCAGATCTTCTTTGCTCTGAAATAAAAAACATGAATTCACTTTTCTCTCACAGACACGCATGACTCCGGCAGCCGCAAGTTCTCAGGTATTACACCCTAAAATTAAAGTAAATGGCCATTTTAACTATGAGTTAGCTAAGAAGTGCTTTGAAATATGAAATATTTTATCATAAATATTTTTAAAGTGTCGATTTCCTAATTAGAAGTTTTTGTAAAAATGTATTAATTTTATTTTAAAGTAAGGTAATTAATCTAAATCTTTTAGTATAGGATAATTTCAGTAAGACTTTATTTCAATTGGCTGCACAGAGTTCTTATGAGAACTGAGATATATTGTTAAATAGCCTACAAAACAGAATGGAGATATGTTTTCAGATGATTACTACGAGATCCAAATTTGCTAATTATTCTATAGGTCTGTTAGAATTTGTGAATGTATAAAGGGTGGTGAAAATTAAACCTAAATTCAGGCAGCATATTTCGCGCCAGGATGTTCTTTATGACAATAGTTACTGGCTTATAGGTCTCCACCTTTCAATAGATCATCAATAATTTAGTCGCCACCACTGACCACATGCCTCTGCTCTGTGCTCAACTTAGATTGGTTTACACCATTGTTCGGGGGTTATGATATTAAAAAAAAAAATGTTCTGAATTATTAATGGCCTGTCTTCTCTAATGAATTGAACCCTTATTCATAACCCCATTAGTTTAACAGCTCCCGTAATTAGTTGCTCCTTATTTTAATCGCTTAAGCTGGCAAAAAGAAAACGCAAACAAACAAACAAAAATCCTAGTATAGGTAAAGTTATATATTTCATATTTTCTAATACGAATTTGTGCAATAACATCGTTACGTTAATAGTTAGGCTAGCTACTGCAAAAAATAAAGAGAGAAAAGAACGAAACAGAGCCGACATTAAATCATTAAGTTATGAATTATAGGTTCAATTCTTTTAATTCACGTAATATTCATAGAGGAATGCAGACTAAAGAGGAAAATATGAAAAACATTTTAGCATTCAAAGATATCAAGAAAAATTAATAAACAGGCTAAATAAATAAAAATAAGGATATCAACCTTGCAAAAGAAAAAAAAAAGCAATTCCACGCGAAAAACTCTCGAATTGAATTAACGCAAAACACATCACTTTTAACCTTTTTATCTAACTTTTCAAAACATCATATACCTGTGTTTTATATAAAATAATACGTACATTTATAACAACATCATGGTTAACAGAACTTTCTTGAAAGCTGACAGTGAAGTGAGGCACAAAACGACTCTTACCTGAAGTCTTCCTCTTCCTCCTTCCCTTGAGCCTGAACGAAGCGTTTCCTGACTAACAACTCTCCCTTCAGCTCTCTGCCTGTTTTATAGCAATATACAATTAATATTGCATCGTCATTACTTAATAATTTCAAATCCCCCTGCACAAAGCCGTGTCAGGCATTTATTATTCAGCGGTGTCTGCTTAAACAAGCTGGCAACCCGAATTAAGAGGAAAAACGCTTAAAGTTAGCTGGATTTTTTTGTTCTCTCTATAAATTAGGTGGTGATTAGTCTATATTATTTCATTAATGTTTAATCACAATTGAGCTCAAGAAGCTAATTAATAAAACAAGACCAGTTTTAAAAATTAATGATATTACAATGATTTTTATGCGAGTAGCTTTCTTGCTATAATTTATGCAACCAAGTGCATGTATATATTGGTATCCATAGGCTATTTTATTTCTGAGAACTTCTCTATATTAAAATGGGAACCGGACACATTCTAATTAAAACAATAACTCACATAAATAAGACTCCCACAAAGGCTTTGAAAAAAATCAACAATTTATTAAATAACATTCAAAGTCACACATTTTGTAAAGTGAAGTTTAAACGTGAGAGTGGCTACGTTAATGCAAATCAAATAGCAGCATTCTTCATTACGTCACCAGTTTTTGCATATTAGTATCACTTCAGCTGATAATCGTTCACGAAAAAAAAAATCGTGAGAGTTTGTGAGAATATGTGATTTCCACCATGATTGCATTCACATCTGACAAGACATTCAAACGATTATTACAAACATATTTCAAATGACATTTCATGTGATAGTAATTAAGGTAGACCTTGTGCGAAAATTGTATAATATAAATTTTTAAATACCAAAAACACACGTACACACTTCAAAATATAATTTCACGTGTGATAATACTGAAACAAAGTTATAGCTGATAATCTCCTGGAAATATATTTAAAGTTGTATCATTTCAAATGAAAGCTTTTTAAAGGTTTTTAGCAGTATTTATTCGTGATAAATGAATAATCTGCTTAAAATCATAATTTACATAACGATGTCAATGTTACACAGTGCATGTTGTTGTAATTTTATAACACACATTAAGTGCTACACGTTTTTCAGCAGTATTACTTGCTCTTACAAATGCAAATTAACATGAACACTGCAATGTAAATAATTTTTTTTTGTTCCAAGTTGGTTTAAAATGGTATTACAGTGTGCGAAATATTCGGCCTTCGGTGGCTTGAGAAAACTGTCAGCAGTTTTTGTCGATCTCGCGCAAACCAAAATTATTTTTGCGTTGCTGTTTTACAGAAATTCCGATATTAATGCTTGCTATAAGTGCTTGAGCAACTCGTGTTGCTATGGTTACCTCAGGGACACAACACCACGACTTTATGAACTTTTTACTGTAACTTTTTTTTGTCGTTACTGAAACGCTGTATGCATATTTTGACTTGTTTATGAGAGAGGTCAAGAGGTCCCATAACCCCTGGAATAATTCGCACACTGCTCCAATCATTTGGAGGCCATATGAAATGTACTTGGAGTCTTTATAACGATTAAAACAAAAGATTTAGATCCCTGTGGTGTTCCTAAAAATGTCTACTTTGCTCTACCAGCACTAGTGCACGGCCGAGTATTTCATCCTTTTCTGTTTTTGCCGCTGATTACAGAACCAAACCCGAACCACGTTCTTCTTTAAATCCAACTTCTCCGCGATGGCCGCGATTTTCTCCGACGACGGTCGCGGCTGGATGGCGAAATACGCCTCGAGCGACCGCTTCTCCGGAGCCGCGATGGACGTGCGCTTTCGTTTCCTCTCGTTCCCGTTAAAAAGCTCCGGTTTCCCGTTCTTCTCCCGGTAAGCCGCTTCAGCCTCCTCCAGCCAGGCTTGGAGGACAGGCTTGAGAGCGATCATGTTGTTGTGGGACAGGGTTAGGGACTCGAACCTGCAGATGGTGCTTTGGCTCAGCGAGCCGACCCCCGGGATCTTCAGGTTGGCCAGGGCAGAGCCCACATCCGCCTGGGTCACACCGAGCTTTATCCTCCGCTGCTTGAACCTCTCCGCGAACGCCTCCAGCTCTCTGGGATCGGACTCCACGTCATTGACGCACGCCATGCCGTTGTGGACCGACAGGGTGTGCGGGTGGCCCATGGCCATGGCTTGGTGCAAGTGGCCCATTTGCAGGTGGTGTTGGTGGGCTTGAGTGGTCATCACCGACGGATCCGGCGGCGCACCCATGCCGCTGACCGATAAACTGGAGGAGATGTGGTCGAGCAGATCACCCTCCAGGCTCTGGTGGCTGAGGTGGTGGTGGTGGTGGTGGTGGTGCGAGGGCAGGTTGGATGAAGGGTGGGATATGGGCACTGTGGACGAAGAGGAGGTGCAGGGCACGCTGCTCATGGTATGGTAGGTGACGTCCGTCTTGAAAGGGTGACTCTTGCCGTGAGACGCGATGTCAGCCGCCGCCAGAGCTTCAGCGCGGGCCAGCAGACTCTCATCAAAGCCGCTGAATATATTGCCCTGGAGCTGCAAGCAAGAACGCGCATATGGAAGTCAGTGGGGAATTGTGTCAACTCCGGATTAAAGAACATTCCCAAGCACCCTCCTCAAAGCACAGGTCATAAAAATTAATATGAAAGCAGTGGCTTTGCTTGGATAGGCGTGTGGGGGAGAGAGAGGGAGCGCGCGCGTGAGCTCAGAGGAAAGAAAGGAGAGGCTGGGGAGGGAGGGATGGATGGATAGACGCCGGAGCAACTCAAAACAACCTCAAAGTGACAGAACGAAGACAATACGAGGAGTTTAGCGTGAGACGTACCTGCGGGGCAGGCAGGCACACCCGCCGCATGCCCTCGGAGCTCGGGTGCAACGCAGGGTGCATGGAGAAGTGCTGCTTGCCGTTCATGGCCATCATCTTCGTTGCGCACCTTGCAGGTGAGTGGACCTGACATGGATGCGACGCGGCGCTCTGGCTCGACGCTCCTCGTGTGTGCTGTTTCCATTGGCAGCGCCTCCAGGGCTCTCCCCCCCCCCCCCACCACCTCCAACCCCACACCGCCCTCCCGCCTCCACCTGCTCCTCTATTCAACTTACAAGTGGTCTGACGCGCAAGCCTACTGCACCACAGGACAACAATGTTTGACAGCATTTCAATGCTTTACATTTAATTAGCTGATTGTTTTAAATAGGTAACACTATTCAATATTAACGCTGTTTAAAAAGGAAGAGGGGGAATTATTTTTTTTGCTTTTAATTGCGGACATTTCGGTTAACTCTTAAACACAACGCAGTGCCATGTTGGCTATTTATTAGTTCCTAAAAAGCAGATATTTGCCTCATTCTGCATAACTATATTTCTGGAAGTTTTTAAAACATAAATACAACTACATTGCTTACTATCAGTGAGCAGAAAGTTTATTGAGGGAAACTTTTTAAATTCTGAATATGTGTTCCCAAACCTTAAGTGCTACCTTTAAATAATATATGACACTTAACAATTAATAATAATATATTGTTTTGTTTTTAGTTTTTTTTATTTGAATAATAATAATAATAATAATATAATATCTTCATTTTGGTTTGATATTAAATGTGAATTATATTTATAATAACCTAAAACGATATTGCTAATTTTTATTTAATAATTAATTTGATTTTCATATAGAAAAACAAATCATTTTTATAGGCTAATTATAATCAATAATAATAATGTTAAATGCGTTAATTATAATAATGTATATTAGACATTATGCCAAAGTGAAAAAAATGAAGTTTGTTCTTAATTGTATTCTACAAATTATGTTCATTATATATTTTATGGAGGCGGTATTAGGAGTCTTACATAATACATAATAATAGTCTTTTTTTTATTCGCGTAAGCGAATAAAACTATATTAGCTCATTTCACAGTTAGCGCAATAAATACATTAAACGTGAGATCAAAGTACTGTATGCTTTGTATACATAGGTATAGTAAAAATAAACAAAATATATACATTATTATATATATTTTTTATTAATAATTATTGATATTATATATTTTATTTAATTAATCAATATATTTATTTATTGTGCTTAAAAAAAAAAATACGGCAAATACTGATCACCCATATTAAATTGGGAAGAAAGGCACAAACTTTCACCTTGGCTGACCCCCAATCTTCACTGACAGAGTTGCTCTCACCTAACCTGCTAACAGCTTGAGCATTAGAAGTAAACACCTGGACAGCTCTATTAAATGTACAGATTCATAAAGCTGTTGTCCTTTGTTACCAACGTCAAATAAATGACTTGTAACTCTATATTAAAAGCAATCACACAAGAGTTGAACTAGTAAAACAAAGTCAAATACATAATATGCTTTACTTTTAGAGTGATGGAAGATTTTGTATGAACACCACTGAACATCACAAGCAAAACTCAGAGTGGTTTGGTCAGTAAATGAACGGCATTGCTGTTGGCCACTGGAAGTAAACACCTGTTCTTCTCTCTATGGCTGGTTGACGTGGAGACCATGCTGGTAGCTGCAGAAAGAGAAGCCAGGCAATGCAGTGACACAGATGCACCATCCGATCCCATCCACCTCTCCTGTTCCCCCAGACGCTCAATTATTCATCCGCTATGTGGCAGGCATCCATTACCTCTCTGGCATTTTCTCATTCATTACGCAGATTAACAGTGTGTACTTTTTTTTTAAGTCTTGGCAAAATTGTAAAACGGTCTTGTTCTGCCAACTGTGTCATGATATTCTCTAATCTTGTTTATGATCCCTTTTATGATAAAGTCACGGCGATATCCTTCTCGGGATAAAGTTTCAACTCATGAATATTGTACAAGCATAACCTAAAAATGCCCCATTCATAGCTCATCGCTTCATCTTGATTTACATCAACACTTACTTTTCCGCAAAAGTTAAGCTGAGCATCAAAACAAATTGTATGTTTTGTTTATTGTGGCGCTTTTTATTTTTGGGTTCATGGTCAAAAGTTTATTTGAGACTTTGAATAAAAAATAAAAAGTATATATACTAACTATCCTTAAAATGTACTTAAAATGTAAAAATATGGGGTAACGAAGTATAAGACATAAATAAACATATAGATAGTACTATGACATGGTGTGTGTCTGACAACAATATTATACATTGGGGATATAAACAAGTAGTTAATATTAAGTAACTACATATATATATATATATATATATTTAGTGTTAGTAATATTTGCTACAAAAACAGCAACATTTTGTTAACAAAAATAATTCTAAATACAGTCACAGCCTAAATGTGTTTTTTGTAAATAAATTAGCTGAGTAAATGATTCAATGGTTTATTCATACAGACAGTGGCTACACTGAAATCCCTTAAAAAAGCAAGTTCTATGAAGTATCCATGTGTGTAGTACATACTTCACCTCATATTGTCATGTGACCTACCAGCCTCAGCTGCATCTCTTTTGTCATTCACAAATCCCCTTTCCATGGCCTCATGAGAAAGTAAAGTGAGCTCAGGTCAGTGCTGTCTACTGTTTTATAAATACTTGTTAATTAAAATAATACTCTTAATCGATTTTCACATAGTTTTTGTTGTTGTTGTCTGCTGTAGTTGTGATTCTGTACACAGCCAGTCTTTTGTTTTATTTTTTTCCTAAATGAATCAGTATTTTGTGAACTAATCGGTATCTGAATAACTCATAAAGAACTCACCTGCCAATTTGAAGTTTCTACTCCAAAGCCACGCGGTTGTAATAGCTGCAGTATGTGGTTTTGCGTTCTCCTGTTGAAATATGCAAGGCTTTCCCTGAAATAGATGTCATCTGGAGGGAAGCATTGCTCTAAACCTGTATATAAGTCAGCATTCATAGTGCCTTCCAAAACATGCAAGCAGCCCGTACAGCAGGGGTGCCCAACCCTGCTCCTGGTGATCGACTGTCCTGCAAAGTTTAGCTCCAACTCTAATCAAACACACCTGAAGCAACTAATTACGTTTTTTAGGATCGCTTGAAAATTAAAGGCATGTGTGTCTGATTCAGTGGTTCTCAATTCCAGTCCTCGCGCCCCCCTGCTCTGCATATTTGGAAAATACATGGAAAATATGCAGAGCAGGGGGGCGCGAGGACTGGAATTGAGAAACACTGGTCTGATTAGAGTTGGAGCTGAACTTTGCAGGACAGTCGATCGCCAGGAACAGGGTTGGGCACCCCGCTGTACAGTATGCACTTATGCACCTCCATACCATCAGAGATGCTAGAGTCTGAACTGATCGCTGATAACATAAACCGGAAAGATATCCTACTCCCGAAAGTCATGGCGTCTGCGATTTCCAACAAGAATTACACATGTAGACTTGTTTGACCATAGAACACTTTCCACTTTGAAATAATCCATTTTAAATGAGCCTTGGCCCAAAAGACGCCAGCGTTGTTCACATATGGCTTCCTTTTTGCATGACAGAGCTTTAATTGTGTTTACCGATGGTGGTCTCTGAAAGTATTCCTGGGCCCATTTAGTAATGTCAATGACACGATCATGCCGAAGAAGGGTCTGAAGACCACAGACATCCAACAAAGATCGTCTCCCTTACAAGTTCTCCTGTTTATCTGAATCTAATGTTCTGCACTGTAGCTGATTCGATTTGCAGGAACGCTAATTTTAAAGTATTCCCCAAACTTTTTCTACACTCTTTTCATAGACTGCAGAGCCTCTGCCCATCTTTACTTCTGAGAGACTCTTGCCTCTCTAAGACATCTCTTTTATAGCTAATCATGTTACAGACCTGATGCCAATTAACTTAATTAATTGCTAGATGTTCTCCCAGCTGAATCTTTCCAAAACGTCTTGCTTTTTCAGCCTTTTGTTGCTCCGTGTCAACTTTTTTAAGACATCAAATTTGAAATGAGCTCATTTAGAGTATAAAAGTGTAACATTTCTATTATGTTCTGCTGTGAATAATTGGCTAATGTGATTTGAAAGTCTTTCAGTTTTCATTTTATTCACATAAAAAAAGTTTACGGAACATTTACGGAATTCGGGTTGCATAACAATTCAAAGATTAATGCTATTAGAAAAAATGCTTCTTACATTTATCATTAAAAATACATTCATAATTAAAGAAAAGAAAATTGTTACTATTGAAGTACTTTTAAACATTGCATTATCGTACATGTTCATAAGAGGTGCCAAATTCCTGCCAATTCGTACTAATTCATACGACCTCACTCGTACGATTTCATACGATTTGTCTAAAACCACGTGATGGGTAGGTTTAGGGGCGGGGTTACATTTAGGTCATGCATACAAATTCATACGAATTGCCATCTCGTAAAATACGTACGATTTAGAATAAAGCGAGGTCGTACAAATTTGTACGAATTAGCCACCTCGTAAAATATGTATTAATACGAATTGCCGTAAGATGAGGTTGCAACACTCTTTTCAACCCAAAACCAAAAGTTCTTATGCATGTTAGTCATTTATACAACAGTGGTGTTTTGAGAGCCTGAAAATGCTAATTTCTATCCAAAAATGGGAATTTGTAAAACTGTGACATCGTTCGTATAACATGTTCAGTCTTTATGTATGTGCACAGGCAAAGTGATACAGCTAACTACTGGCCTGGCATGAATAATACAGCCTTTTTAACCATTTTACTGAATCCTTGTCTACAGAGATAATTTTTTACACTGTTGCCATGCAATCTGTATGCAAAACTTTTCAAAACCACAAAGGAACATTTTTTTTTTGTCATGTAAAAGCAAGAAAATATATATTTAAAAAAAACATTTTTTTTTTTTTTCACATTTAATTCAAATGCAAATAATGTCATGCTTATTTAACAAGCCAAGAAAATACAGAAAAATGTAAAAACATTTTTAAATGATTCTGTGTTAAAAGGAACAATCAGGTCATGTACAGCAGACAGACTAAACAAACACATTATCAGACGGGTTGAATGGTGACCATGTGTCACTGGGCCTTGACAGCCAAACCGCCTGACTGATGCTTCTGTATCATCAGGTCTCACATTGCATGCATGGAAAGATCAGCCTCACCGTGACTTCACAAGTCTCTCACTCTGATAGCCGTGCATCTGCCCACATCATTTCAAAACTTCCCATTGTCATCTAAAACACAGATCCATTATTTAAGGGTTGCGATGGTATTTGTGGGCTTGTCATCAGCCGGCGACAACATGGCACTGATTTCAGGTGACATGTTTTATTGATTTGGTTTTGGTGAGATGTGACAGGGGTTTGCTCTTCTGCAGGCATTATAGCTGTGATCCACAGAACGACCTCGCCATCGTCGTCGGTCTGTTTGCTCCATCCATTTCCATTCGTATCCAGACTCCGAGCGTGCTCTGAGTGCTTGTCGCTCCGGTAGCAAGGGATGAGAGAATGACGAGTGGGTAAAGCTGGTGGTTGACGTGCCGTCCCACGGGGCAATCAACACTGCTTGCATTAAATCAAATCGACTCTGAGTGTTTTTCACTTGGCTTCCCAAAGTAAGGGATGGCTGTGCATTATTCATAAGCATTTGAATATGTCAAAGCCACTGAAGCCAAATTAACTTTTACACTGTGAAAGTTTGGGTAAGATGGGCGGGATATGTTGCACAAATATAAGGTCACAAAACACAATGTTATGAGTGGCGGCCAGCAGGAAGTGGAAAAAAAAACATCCTTCAATTATTTAGAGTCCAGAACAATATGACAAATCGGAAAGTGACTGTGATGTTACTGTGTAGAATGTAAACAACATTTCTATCAACCAATCAGCTGTTTGCTGCTTCTTTCAAGATGCACAATAGCTTGTTGAAAATCCCTAAGATTTCTTCTACTTCATTTTATTTTATTTTTTATACATTATATATATATACAGTGGGTACAGAAAGTATTCAGACCCAGTTTTTCACACCTGGATTTGGGGATCCTCTGCCATTTCTTCTTGCAGATCCTCTCCAGTTCGGTCAGGTTGGATGGTAAACGGTGGACAGCCATTTTTAGGTCTCTCCAGAGATGCTCAATTGAGTTTAAGTCAGGGCTCTGGCTGGGTCATTCAAGAACAGTCACAGAGTTGTTGTGAAGCCACTCCTTCGTTATTTTAG
>JAUCMS010000048.1:12531693-12547218 GCA_032357445.1 Enteromius radiatus
GTATTATTACAGTTAACTATGCGAAGTGATATGGAACTGTGATGCGGTCAAGAGAGCTGCCTGGAACTACGTTCGCCTTGCGTTTCCCTGGAAATAAATGCACACCTCAGAATGTTTCGTCAGCCAATCAGATTCAAGCATTCAACGGTCCCATAGTATAATGTTCTATAAACAACAAACATACAACAAGAGGTAATAGCAGTGCTTTAAAGGCTTCATTTTTTCCCCCACAAAAATATGACTTGACTTGTATCAGCATCGACCATTGAAAAATCCTTAGCAGAAGTCACAAGTGGTCACTTACCTCCACCTGCAACTGACCCAACCTCCTCTTCAGGTCTGTGGTGTCTTCTCCTGACGTCAGCTTCTTATGGAAGTCCAACTCTGCATCTAGCAGCTCTTTCTGTGCCTACAGATGAAATAATACTTATACTCAAATTCAGTAAGTTATTATAAAACAAAGGTGGCAATCTATGTAACTAGAGTTGAGTATAAACAGATTTCATAGATTATGATCTGTGCTATGCCATCAAAAGCTGCATAAGAGCTGTCTTACATCTGTTTTTGACTTTGTTTGTGTGGTGTTGGCAGTAGCTTGTGAGGCTGGGCTGATCTCATTCTTCAGCTGAGAGATCTTTTCTGTCAGTTCTTTTAGAGTCTTCATGATGTTGGCTCTCTCTTCTGGCTTCATCCCTCTGTTCTTTTCCAGGCGGTTTATCAGCACCTGCAGAAGATGTTTCAGGTTTAGTGTTGCATCAAACTACATCTACGAAGCCTCTAGTACAGTTCTTGTGTATTTTTTTTTTTTATTCAATTAAAACTGAATCAGCCACAGTTTTCATTCACACATTAAATCAATCATCATTCATTTAAAAATCTAAAATAATATGCATAAAGACTGCTGCAATCAAATTTATAGCTTTACTACAATTATACAAAAAAAAAAAAATAAATACAATGAATACATTTATGGGGAAAACATAATTCTGTAAAATACAATACAATATAATATAAATCTGTAAAATAAATAAATAGATTAATACTTTACAGAAAAACCTTAATCTGTTACCTACTGGTTCTATTCTGTTAAAAGCTTTTTTTTTTTAAATTATTATTAAGAAAGAAATAAAAAGAAATTGGCATTGTTAATTTTACATAAAGTTACAAGAATATCAAAATGTAAACACTGTCAAAATAAATGTCTTATGGGCATGTTTCTGTTGAACTTTAGTTAGGTTATCCTACCTTCTGACATTCAATATGCTTTTCAAGCATTTCTTGTTTCTTCTTCCTCATGTCTTGCTGCAGTTTCAGCGCCTCCTGAAGGCCAGAGGTCAGAGGTCATGTTAGCTTAGTCATAAGTACAAACCAGACTGTGCAATCCAAGCAGGTGGAGCTGCTGCTATCGGTTTACAGGGGTGAGGAGGAGAAAGGAAATACTCACCTGCTTCTTTTTCAAAACCTCCTGAGCTTCCAGTGCTTTGCCTGTTTTCCCCAATGATTTTGATGCGGTTTTCAACACCGTGCGCGAGAACGGACCCTTCGGTAAAGTTGAAAGTGGTGTCAAACCCTTATTTAACAGAGAAATTAAAACAAGTGTTAATTGGTTATAAATACATTGTGTGTTTAAAAAAATATATATTTTATATAAGTTTTTTAACATGTATATAAAAAAAATATAAATATGTATATTATATACATACACACACACACACACACACACAACATGTTAATATGAGTGTTTTTGAAAGAAGTCTCTTACACTCTTTGTATTTTAATATTTCTTATGTTAAAAAAACATTTTAATGCCTGAACTTAAGTAAAAAAAAGAAAGAAATTAATCGTTTTATTAAAAAGTTTATTTATTTAAGGTTTCATAGATTTTACAAAATTATTAAATAGTAAAAACTGATCTCAACATTGATAAATAAAATGGCTCCTCTTTAATAACTGTACAGCATCAGTAATAATTGCTAAAACTTGATTTTTTTAAAAATTAAAATCAATGAATAAATAAAATAAATGTTAATTATTACATACTTTAGTAGCGTATAAACGCATGAAACTATTAGTTGACCCTCGGGAAGAAATTTAAAATGATCTTTATAATAAGAACTTCTTATAATGTCACATTCTAGCATGTATTACATGTGCTTTCTTTACCACTGAAGGCTCCTGGCTTGGGCTGGTAGGTTCAGTGCCGCCCGTGGTGCCCGTTGTGCCCGTTGTGCCTGCGGCTCCTGTGGCAGTCTGCCGTTTAGGGAAGGTTTTATTCAGCACGTAAGATCCTGCTGTGTGCTGCTTATTAATGACCTGTGAACGAAACTAAATCCAGTCAAATAATGTAGACAAATAGCAAACAAACTCTCATTCATGAAAGAACAGTCACATGATACTAATCAATCCTCTTAAACTGACAATTGTTTCAATGAGTCTATTAAAAATAGGTCTGGACAGTAAGAGTCTGTTTCCCAAACATTAGAACACAATGAAATGTAGGAATATAATTTAGTGCACATTCCAGATTGAGTTTTCTTCTGACAGACCTTGTGTGTTGCGGGATGCTGCTGTACAGGGTTTGTGCTCTGACTGGGTCCCTGCTCCTGTGTGTTAGATGTGGCCTCTCTATGCCAGTGCACTCTGATGAAGCGGTTATTCAGAACGGCTTCTGTGCTAGAAATGGCCCTCCGAGCCTCATCATTAGCTGTATACTGGATCAGTGCTGCTTCAGGGTCGCCCCCAAACACCACCTGTAGAAATCACAAAACAGGACACAGGGACACAGGTTTATTTCAGAATCTGTGTATTAGGTGATTAAATCATAACATGACCACAATGACATACATTAAATAAAAAAGGAATTTTTTTGAGAAAGCGTGCTGCGCATAAAATGTATGCAGCTGATATACAAGTTAATCAATATAGAATCTGTACCTGGATGTTGACTATCGTTCCAAACTTGCTGAAGTGTTCATTGAGTTTGGTGATGTTGTTGAGGTCCCGGGGGATTTTGCGGACCTCTAGTTTCGTGTTTACATAATGGTTCTTTTTCGGGAAGGTGGGTTTATGCTGGTTATTGAAATTTTGTCTGAAAAACAGAAAAAACAAAAACATGACATCCTCCTCCGGTGACTTTAGTGTTTCCTTCATGCTCCAGGATTTCATTACATATTTTTATATTACATGCACTACAGGTTCAAAGTATGAACTAAATATATATACACTTAATATGATCTAACGATTTTAAAAAAAAAAATTTAAAATACACTAGAATCTGTGTCACATCACTCACTTTTCCATCCAGGGTTTTTTGGCCTGTGGACCATCTGTAGATGGCTGACATCTCTTCCTGTTCTCCTGCTCAGAGTTGTACCTCACCTCATTGCTCGACACACTCGTGACCGATGGCTCTGTCTGGATTACTATGTTAGCCGCTAAAAACACAAATAAACCAAAGTTCAGTTACATGTTGCCAATAGTCATTTGTGTGGGACTGATCTTTCACATCTAGCACCTCGAGAGTTTTGTCCGTCTCCTGAGGTGAGGCCGATGAGATTGGGTCTCTGCGTCTGGATGCGAGGGATGAAATGGCGGTACTGAGCTCTGCCTGGGCCGGTCAGCCCTGGAGACTCTGGGTTATAGGCCTCAGGGTCATAGTTGTCTGTATAAGACAATACAGACATGTTAAACATTATGCACTGCAGAAGAAAAAAAGGATAATACACATGGCTAACAGAATGAAGGTTTTTCCTTTTATTTTATTAGCTTGCAAGCACTGTCTTAGTTTTCTTTATTTAAAATTTAAATAATGGTGAAATAAGCTCAAAAGCTGAACAAAGTAAAATGTAGCAACAGCACAACTATATGGTCAGAATCTGTTATTGCAGCCTTCAGCAAAAACATCCCAAAAATGAGTGAATAGCTCAAGACAAAAACCACCACCAACAAAAGAGAAGAGGCTCGTTTTTTAATCAGCTGCTTTCTTTAAAGGGGTTATACTTTCTTCCCGGAGGTCAACTTACAAAAAAAGAAAAAAGATTTTAGATGGATGGGAAAAACTGGAGTATTTGTGCAATGCATCAGCCCAGAAATTAAACGCATGTTCTTCCAAAAGAGCATGTTTTCCATGATATGACCCCTTTAAAGCACAAGTATAACAGTAAGCTCTAGAAGCACCACTGCTCAAGAGGAGAACAGAAAAGCGCAGTGGCTTACATTCAGAGAGAGTGTACTGAGGGTGGAGAGAGGCAGAAGTGGAGGAAGAGGAGGAAGGAGGTGGTGGTGGTGGTGGAGGAGGTGGTCCCACTCCAGGCAGGGCCAAAGGGGAAGAGTTTCTGGTTCTGGAGTGGGGTGGAGTGTCTATCCCAGGTGCTGGGATTAGAGGAGGCCCTAAAACAAGACAAGAGCAAACTGATCCACACTCTCTACAGCTCATTTCAAGTTCCGCGCTGTTAATAAAAAAGTCTTACTCAAGACTTAGAATCCAAGATTTTGCTACATTTCAACAAATTCATAAAAAAACTACAATTAACAATGCTATTTGTATTAGCTAGAATAAACATTTTTTTAATAATCTGAAACAGCAACTTGTATAAAGCAATTAATATCAAAAATACAAAACATGTATAGTGCATTTCCCACACGCATTTCACTTTAAATACATTTGTTTAGGCTTGCTGTGTCTGCTAACCCTGAGTGAAAGAAACTAAAAAGGTGCTTTCACACTAGCACTTTTGGTATGCTCTCGGGTTTCGACTGATGTCAGAGTTTGGTTTGTTTAGATGAATGCTGTCTTTCAACCACGAGTGCTCCTCATCTGCAAACCGTACCAGAGTCCGCGTACAAAGGATGGTCTGGGGTATGGTTCACTGCTGACGTGAATGCAATCGTACCAAATCCTGCAAGTGAACTATTATTAATGATGTATTGTTTGATAAATGTGTGTTTGTATTTCATTCACTTTTCCAACTGACACACTGTAAGCAGTGAGCTGTATATCTCATTTCTGTTCTCCTTCAGCGTTCTTTGAAGCATATGCAGAATATTCGCGAGACAGATGTAAATGCTGTTATGCACTCAAGCTTTGTAAACAAAACGAATGGTTCAAAAACAGGATTATATGTAAGTGCAGAGAGCAATGTTATTCATTTTGCCACCTTCTCCTGCACAGTCATTACTAAAGCAACGGGGTAAACAGCTGCTGGCTCCATGACCATATTAACGCAGTTTAAGTTAGATTATTTCTGCACATAACAATTTTAATTGTACGCTGATGTGACTAATCTGATTGTGTTTCGGTATTGTTTTTTCTTCTCTCGAAAATGCAATTTTGACCATGTGTGCTTTTTATTTCAGGCCTGACTTATTTTCTGTAAAATTCTATTTTGATACCAATTCATGAGCCATTAACAATAAACTGAAATGATTAGTAACTGTCTACTTAAAAAAAAAAAAAAAAAAAGAAATATATATATATATATATATATATAAAATAAATAATTAATAAATTAAAATATTAATACGAATTTAACATCAATTAAAACAAAATATTAATTAATTTATTTATTGTTAATATATGATTAATGGTAAGTAGGCAAGCAACGATTACAGTTTTTTTTTTTTTTTTTTACTACTTAAAATGAGGAAAAGGCTAGTCCAGCATGCTAAAATCAAAATGACACTTACCTGGCATGGGGTAGATGCCTGGAGGTGGAGGCTGTCCGTGGGGAGGGGGCAGTGGCAAGGGCATGCCAGGAGGAGGTTCTGTCATGGGCGGCATGGGCATCCGGGGCAGGCCTGGTGGGGGTGGAAACGGGATCATGGTAGGAAGCGTGACGTCATCCACGATCAGAGGGTCATTACCGTGGTCAAAAGGACAGAGATCGCCTCGTATGCAAAACCCTTTCTCTGCCAACAAAAAGAGACCCACATTAAAATGAACAAAATCACAAGAACAATAACACAATACTTGACTTTTCTTCTAAAGCGCTTTGACATTTGAGCCTTATACAAGCATTTCATGCATTCATAAGGTGGATGAACTTCTGGTCATTCTCCTGTGGAGTTTGCTCCATGTAAACAGTGCTGTATGGATGGTCATGTCTCTTTCCCATCAACGTGCCAAATCACAGCTTAATAAGATCAGGGTTAATCGAGCGAACCATCCATCCTTCAGTAATCCCTGTGGACATTCTCCCAGCAGTGTGAAAAATACCCTCGCTCCTCAAAGACAGGGTAGTAAATATAAACACTGCCGGTTTAACACCGCTCCCAGAAGGCCATGCAGTGAGACTGCTACGCTATAGTCATTAGTGATGCTTTAGAAACAGACCCCCGGAAGAGTAAAATGTGTCCACAGAGACTATCAAGACACATCACTTAATATAAATTTGAGACTTCCAGTGGCTCCAAAATGTATTTGTTCTAAGAGAAATAGAACAAGTGCACATGAAGCTTTCTTTGCATTCTGTCTTCATTTTGAGCAGTAAATCCAACCGAGCCAAAAATGTGTTTGCTCACTTTCACAGTTGAACATGTTCACATTTAATGCAATAAACTACACTAGAAAACCAGCATGTACTTTAGATTTGACTTGATTCATCAAAAAAATTTAAAATAAATAAATAAAACACTGGAATACTACTTGATTAAAAGGAAAAAGCTCATAAGTTTGACATCAGTTTATTATCAATCTATGTATGTCAATGTATGTAATATATTATATATAAGATAGGCACGCAGATAGACATATTTAATTTAGGTTTATGAATTATATTTGATTTTACAGACAGTTTTTTTTTTACCTTCTATTTAAGCACCATAATCCCACCAAGCGAGCAGTGTCTTACCGTCGTAGTCTCTGCAACGTCGTTTAAGCGCGCCGCTCTTGTTGAACGTCTTGCCGTCTGTGTGGTTGGTGAAGTATGTGGACCAGCTCTCTGTAGTGCTGTCAGGCAGGTGAGCCGGTGCTACCACGGTTACGGCGTTGGGGATGGCTGGGCTCCCTGAGGAGGGGAACTGGTGCTGAGGAAGGGGCAAAGGGAGCAGGGGGGGTGGATGGCTCTGCTGGTGGTGTGGGTTACCCATGTGGGAAGAGGATGGGTTGTAAGGCTCAGGGTCCTTCCGCTCCTGCTCAAATTTGGATCTGTGCTCTGCTGAAGTAACAGCACATTTAAAATCTTAGTTTCTTTGTTGAATATCTGTATGGTTAGAGTGAAATCTTAAGAATCGTTTGATTGTTAATGATATTGTAAAAAAAAAAAAAAAAAGGCAATTCGAAGTATTTATGTTTGTTTCAAACGGCTTTGTACTATTTTTAAGAAAAAGCTAGTTCAATAACTTCAAAAATATCAAGTAGAATAATCACCAAGTTTTTTTTTGCTGACTTAGAAGCATTTTCATATTTCACCTCGCATACAAAAAAGTAAAAGGCATTTAAAAAAAAAACTATTAAATAATAACAAATCTTACAGAAACAATTAATAACTTAACATTTTATACCAATGTAAGAAAAAAACCTAAATACGTATATGCCGATTAGAAAAGATGCATACTTAAGTCCTTCCATGTCTGAATGGAATGTTTTATGCATTTAAGAATTAAATAATAGATCTGGCAAATATGTGCATCATATTATGGAGCAATTACCCATTTAAATGAAAGAATTTTTAAGTACAAAAAAATAAAAGGTTTAGGAAAACGTAAAAAGTGACAGAAGTGATTTGGGACGGTCCTTACCTCTCCTCTGATTGTGCTCTCTTTCTCGGCTCTTTCCACGGCTGCTACTGCGGCTACGACTTCTGCTTCGACTGTAGCTTCTCCCCCGTGAGCTTCCTCCTCGCCGCTCATGGCGGTCCCGGTATGATTCTCCGCCCTTTCCATGACGGTCCGGTTCCCGGCGCTTGCGGTCGTCTCTCCTGCGGTCATCTCTAGCCCTGAGTACAGACATAAAGATGCTGTGTGTTACTGATTAAACACAAATGTTACAAATCATTCCTCTTTTAAATATCGCTCTGCTCAACTCTCTATTCCTCAAAGAATCCTGATGTTTTCTGAACAATTTTAAGCACACATCTCTTCAACATTGATAAGAAGAAAATGTTTGATAATGAGAAAAATCAGCATATTATAATGATTTCTGAAGGAAAAAAAAAACTTGAAGACCAACCTTGATTCGTTGAAATCAGAACGATTCCTTAAAGGGCTTCTTCTTCTTCTGTTATCCCTATCCTCTTCAACATGGCTAGTCTGAAACCAAATGTAAATGTTTTAATATTTACACAATTTATTTACACTAGAAATCCGTCATGTATATTTGTGCACTACACTCCTCAATAGTCATCAAATCAAGTCAATTTTATTGTTATGCACTTGTAACAATACACATTGGTTTTATAGAGAAACATGGTGCTGATGTTTATAAAGTTGCATCTAGCAGATTAGAGCTGGGCAATAATACAGTACAGTATGGCATATATTTCTTTATGTGACTATGCTGTATATTTTAGAGACACTGTCACAGCTGTGTCACAATACAGTTTACATTTGCAACATTATAAACAATAAACATTCTATGCTGTTATTTTATATTAGTGACAATTTACCTCTTCCTTCTCCTCAAGCTTCTGCACTGGGATTTTACTCTCTTCTTTAGCAGCTGGGTTTCCCAAATAATTTTTGGTGGCTAGACATTCAAAGAGTTTATCGACAAACCCCGTAGTCTCTGTGAAACAAAGAGAACAACGAACCAAATCGGTAAATAACCAAAGCACATGATAATCTTTTTAGAGAATTCAACAAAAGATTAAACACAAAAGGACTGAATTTATTAATTATTGCATACTTATGTGCACAGCTATCCAGGACAGTTTCTACATTTCAAATAAACAGCTATGTGAAGACTTACCTTTCTGGAGGAAAACGTCCAACTGATCTGCACACAACGCTCGGAGTTCTTTTTCTGGTTTGTCCTTCTTTACTAACGCCACAACGTAGTTTGCCAATGCAGATGGGTCAGCATCACATCTGTAAAAGAGCTCAGATTAATTTAATGTAAAACCACATATGCAAGAGACAAGAAGTCTCTTGTCGAATTCTAAAAGTCAAGTGTATCCATAAAGGTCTTTTAAAACAAAAGTGGTCAAGAGGTCTATTAAGATGCACAGAAATCAAACACATGACAAGTTGTCAGCTAGTAAAACAACCACCAAACACACTACTGACTTCAAAAATAAACTGCCTGCCTGCTGATCACACACGCCAAGGCTTTAAAACTAAAATAACTTGAGCCCTGATCCGGTTTTGGCCGAGTCTATGAAAACTATCATGCTGTTTTGATGACCACCCCTCTCAGCCAACAGATACCCCCCTTAGCTTAGCTTCCAGCTACATGGTTTCTAACTTGGAAGGCGTGTTAGATTTCTAAACATTATGACTTTATGTAAGAATACAACATAATTGAACTGTCATTTAAACCAAATCACACGAAATAATATCTATTCGCTGCGCGCTTAAGTGGTTTGAAAGCCAGCTAAGCTGTTAGCATGTTAGCGCCGCCACTTAGCTTCACTGTTTCAAATGTCACTGTTCATCACTTACATGGGTTCAAGAAGTTTAGCCAGCCAGGATTTCAGAGCGTCAACATTTTCTATAATCATCCTGACGCGCAACTGATTAATACTGATAAAAGGCTGGGTGTTTATGCGTAACTCCTACTAGCATCGTCTAAAAACACACACTGGGCCTTCTGTAGTCACTAGCACGTCGGAGGAGCTGCTGGAGGTTCTGCGCAACGTCATGGTGCAACATCACAACGCAAGGACGGCAGCCAATCACAGAGCTGCTTTAACTTGCTATTACCAGACGGCTTTAGCTATAACGCACATCACTGGTTACCACCCACCAGTCCTCAACTTCTCACTTTTTTCCAGCACTTTTTCTCTAAAATGCATTAAAAAAGAAGAAAGAAATGTAACAATATTAATTATTGTAATTTAATCTACAAAACATCCCTTCCAAATATTATATTATTATATTTCGTTAATTTTACATTGTCTCATTTATTATTTACTTTAATAATGGTATCTATCTATACAAAAGAGTTAGACTATTTAATATTGAACTCTGTTTATAGAATGCTTCTGAGAAGAAAATATGAATAAATAAAATACACACTCCAGCAAAAAATACGACAAAAAATAAAAAATAAATTATAGAAATAGTATTACTGTGGCTAATTGTAGCTTTTTAAGGATATTGTGCCATGACTTCTACAAGTGTTCAGTTACCCGGGGAATAGTACTGTACCGTACATAGATACAGATATCTACATAAATTTGTATATACATATAGACATCGGTTTAACTGATTACCCTTCCAAATTAAAAAGATTAAAAAAAAAATAGTTAAAATATATCAGATTACGAGTAAGATTATTAAGTCATGAGTAAACTTATTTGAATGACTTGAGTCAAAACGAAATGTAGCCTAAAACACGTATTATTATTACGTGCTATACTTTCATTTATTTATTTATTTTAAATCATTTCTTTGTTTTTAGTTTTCTTTGCTTAGACTCTAAATCCTAAATACCCTCGCTGTATGTATATGTCGATTGTTTTCACTCACTGTTAAGTACGATTGTCAATATGCTTTAACAGTAGTTTTACAATGTCAAATGTCACTTGCAAAATGTTACAAAAAATACTTAACGACAGGGAGCAAAAAAGATACGAACTACATTACCCATGATACAAAGCGTCATCCGGCGGCGACGTTTCCGTTCGGTGTCATCAGCCGAGTACGCGTGGGTTTCCCTCTTTAACAAATCCTGCTGAAGTTACAGCGAATAGATCAGAATGACGGTAAATTTAATTTATACTAAGTCGTTTTAATGGTTTACACTCTTTACTTCTTGCTGTTTAGGGTATTGCCTGCTTCATGATCTCAAACAACAAAAAATAAAATAAACCGGTTCATTGAGCAGCGTGGTTTATCTTTAGCTGCTAGCTTCATTGGAATGTGTCCCTTGTTCAGTTATCCTTATATTCTTGTCCTGAACGAAAAAGTAGGAGCAACCGTACCGCACCGTGGGCGATCTCAGTTACCTTGTTGTTTTCTTACAAGTGTGATGAAGTTGGTCTAGTAATATGAATGGAGTTGACAGCTGTCAGTCATACGAGCTGATGTTCTGATCTAGACACAAGTGCCAGTACACAGTTTACCAAATGCACCATTTTCGTAAAATTAACTTTTTTTTTTTTTGTTAATAAACGTAATCTATGACACTGAACAGATCACTAGATGCACATTAAAATATAAATTAAAGTTTCAATACATTATTGATGCTCTGCTGAAGTAAGATATACATGTTTATTAAAAAAAAAAATCCATGTGCACATGTAATGAATTTATCACAACTGCTATTAATATTTTGATCTGGTGTTATCTGTCATTCCAGGAACGCAAAGGCACAGCAAAACTTGACTTCTTGAGGAAGATTGAGAAGGAGGTTCAACAGAAATGGGAGCAGGAAAAGATGTTTGAGATCGATGCACCAACCACCTCTGAGGAGTGAGCCTGTTTTAATGTTTTTTTTTTTTTTTCTCTGAAGTTTGCAGATTATACTGATGACTAATTATGTTTTCTTATCTGTTTACCCAGTAAGAGCAAATACTTTGTTACATTTCCTTACCCATACATGAATGGGAGACTTCACCTTGGTCATACGTTCTGTCTGTCAAAGTGTGAGGTGAGTCCAAAATTAAGTTGAAAGCTATCCGAAATGAAATGCCATAGCATTTATGACTCAGTTTTAATATTCAATGTCTTGTAGTTTGCAACGGGTTACCAGCGGCTGAAAGGAAAGCATTGTCTTTTCCCATTTGGACTTCATTGCACTGGGATGCCCATCAAAGTGAGTAGATTAAAGTTCTGCACCTCAGATCTGTACACGTTTAACATCAATAAAATATGCTTTTTGTGTGACAGGCATGTGCAGACAAGCTGAAGAGAGAAATGGAGCTGTATGGAAACCCGCCGCAATTCCCTGAGGAAGACGAAGAGGAGGAAGAGCAGAAGAAGGTCATCGATGAGATCGTCATCAAGGACAAGTCAAAGGGCAAGAAGGTAGAAGAAGAAAGCTAAATGTAGTAGGACTGAATCCTCACAAGAGCTTTGAACGGTGTATTAAAAAGTGTACTTTTTTTGAATGTGATGTCATCGGCAGAGCAAAGCTGTAGCAAAGTCTGGAAGCTCCAAGTTCCAGTGGGACATCATGAAATCTCTGGGGCTGCGGGATGAAGAAATCGTTAAGTTTGCTGAGGCTGAACATTGGCTGGAATACTTCCCTCCTCTTGCTGTAGAAGACCTGAAGAAAATGGGCCTAAAGGTAGTAAAAGTTCCCCTGAACTTTATAGTGGATGTTACTTTGTAGTTGGCTTTCAAAGCATGATAAGCATGATTTGACATTTGTGTCTCTGAGTAAAGTTTTCCTCACTAATGTTGTAGGCAGATTGGCGTCGTTCCTTCATCACGACCGATGTAAACCCTTTCTACGACTCTTTTGTGAGGTGGCAGTACATCACTCTGAAAGAGAGAAAAAAGATCAAGTTTGGGAAAAGGTATGGTTTAATCATTTTTGCAGAAATCTTTATACACAGTACACATTATTATTAGAAATGACACATCATTTATAGGTTGTCTCAAGAAATATTTTATACATGGAACATAATCTGTCAGTTGTGCTATATTATTTCTAATCATATTTATTTTATTATCATTATTTTATTTTTATATTCTAAAATATAAACTAAATTAGTCCTTTGTTGCTCTTACAGGTACACTATTTACTCTCCCAAAGATGGTCAGCCCTGCATGGACCATGACAGACAGACAGGAGAGGTGAGTGCTGTTTTAAATGATGACATTTCTTGTATGCTATAAAATAAAATATATAGTTTATATATTTAATAATGTTATGTGTCGCAGGGAGTTGGCCCTCAAGAGTACACCCTGATTAAAATGAAGATCATGGAACCTTACCCAGCAAAATTGAGGTACAATTTAGAGCTGCACAATTAATCGTTAAAAGACTGCGATCTCGATACGACCCCCCACACGAGCGTAATCCAGCATTTATACGATTCACCCAATTATATTTTCAAGGACAGGAGAGGATCATAACTTGTCTGATCTCAAGATAACACGCAATCACTCACAGCGGGCGTGATGAAGCCTGACGTCACATGCAGTTTTGCGCAGGCAGAGGCCAGGTGTGCTTTTTTACGCCGGTTACGTTCCGTCTCGCGCACATCCGCGTCCGCGCAGCTTTGGAAGTATTCTTATGAGTGCAGACGGAAGCGTATGCAGAGCAGGTGCAGCACGTGCCGACTGTGCTTTTAGGGACCGTTCACATGTGGCATCTTTTGCACGCTCAAGTCCATTATTTCAAATGTAGATGCTCACAATGGAAGCGATGCGCTCATTTTTTCCAGGCGCATTTCAGCTTACCGCAAGCGCACCGTGGGTCATGTGACAAGAACCAACCAATCCGCTTCATCCTCTCCCAAAAGCTCAGCCAAAATAAAGCAATAGTTGGTGAAAGCTGTACAGGGAAAGGCTGAACCACAACTAGTAATGCAGTAGGCTAGATTGAATAGGCTATATTACGTTAATCTTGAAATGGAAAATAGAAAAGGCTCACTATTCTAATGCACTAGCCGTGTTTTCATTTTATATATGTAATTTAAAAAAAATGTTTAATGGTGATTTTTTTTTCTTTACATTATTACATTATTTTACATTTAGTTTCTTGTCTTATTTAACTGCTATTTTACTGCAGTTTGATAACCTATTCTTCAGGGGTAAATCTTTAAAATAAAAAAAAGTTCTCCAGAATCGTGATCTTTATTCTAAGAAAAAAAAATTGTGATTCTCATTTTATCCAGAATCGTGCAGCTCCAGTACAGTCTATAGCAATATGGTTTGTGTATCATGGACGTGGTACTCTTAAGAACGCCATGCTATGACCTTGTAAGTCTTTTTGTTTTAAAACACTGTTTAAAGGTTTTTGTTGTCTAAATGTTTACAGTGGCCTTAAAGGCAAGAGTGTTTTTCTGGTGGCTGCGACTCTGAGGCCTGAAACCATGTTTGGTCAGACGAACTGCTGGATTCGGCCAGATATGAAGTACATTATATTTGAGACGGCCAGCGGTGACCTGTTCATCAGCACTCAGCGCTCAGCCAGGAACATGTCCTTCCAGGGCTTTACTAAAGAGAACGGAGTGGTTCCTGTCATCATGAACATCATGGGCCAGGTTTGTGTCTTTATTCACCCTATGTTTTTGTATTCATTCATTTGGAGGTGAAATGTAGCATTTTGATAACATTCACTGAGTGAAAGTGTTATTATATTCAGTTTCTATTTTTCAGGTGTACTGTAAAATATCAGTACTTTTACATCTTTCAGGTTTTTTTTTTACTTTATTTAAAAAAAAAAAAAAGAAAACAAACTGAATGTGTTAACTAGAATTTTTTTTTACATTTTAATCTTTACAGTGCAATATGTAACCAATGACAAGTATTTTCAGTACTTTTTGTGAAATTGCACAATTTAATTCACAAACTGAATCAAGTTTATGCACACCGACTGCTCCTTCACAGATTCACTCCCTTTTTTTTAGGACATCCTCGGCTGCGCGTTGAACGCCCCCCTCACCTCATACAAGACCATTTATGCCCTGCCAATGCTCACCATTAAAGAAGACAAAGGTACCTGACACCAGCCCACAGTATCATCGCATCACATTACCCCTGTGCAGAAAAGATGCATCTCTCAATGGGCCGCAGGGCAATGCTGCGTGGTTTTAATAGCCTGAGTGAAAGCGGCATTATTCATTGCGGAGTACAGTGAAGCTTTTCATCCTGAAAGGCCCGTCCCCAAATTGATATTTCAGAAATGTTAATATCGATCACTGGTTGTCTGACTGTGAAGAAAAAAAAATTGTTTTTCGAAAAAAAATCTGAGTTGGAGCATTTAAAGTAAGTTATCTTCTTATGGAGTTTGTTGAAATCTAATTTGTCATCACAGGAACTGGAGTTGTCACCAGTGTTCCGTCTGATGCTCCTGATGATATCGCTGCTCTGAGGGACATTAAAAAGAAACAGGTGTTGTATTTGTTTTATGGCATTTTATTTTCTTTCTTTTTTTTTCAATTTTGTTTGAGCTCCTTCAATGAGGGAAATTCCCAGAGAGATACTGTAACTGAAGTTCAGATAAGGTGAATGTTCCTGATGCAAAAATGTCTAAACTTTTTAAATTTTTTTAATTTTTTTTTAGGCTTTGAGAGAAAAGTATGGAATTCAAGATTATATGGTTCTCCCATTTGAGCCGGTAAGAAGCACTTTAAAGACTCCATCCAAGGCACAACCAATAGAATGTAATGTTAAAATAAATATTAGTGCTGGGCAATGATTAATCGCGATTAATCGCATCCAAAATAAAAGTTTTTCTTTACATAATATATT
>JAUCMS010000048.1:12610998-12624662 GCA_032357445.1 Enteromius radiatus
GCAATGACATAAATCAAAGCACATGGCACACAGTGTTCGGAGAAGAACGCTGGAAAATACGACAGAATAAGATGCTTCTCTATAAACTACAGCAGTACAAGCCGCGGTTCAGCTGCGAGCGACAAATGCTTCCAGTGTGAAAGAACAGTCGGCGCGCGCTGCTCTACTGACGCGTGCAGTGTGAAACCGGCGGCGTAACGCAGCTGCCATTGAAAAAAAAGTTTTAATCGTTTGCTCACCCGGTGTCCCGCTAGCAGTAGCCGGTTCAGCCGAATCCGACTGTGAGGAGGAGGAGTCTCCAAACGCACACCGTGTCGGCGCTTCAAGTGTGTTGTCAGATTCGTCGCGCTGCCTGTATATTTTATAGTGGTACGACATATTTTACAAATTTCACTTTCTAAATAATTAAAGTATAGTATGTCTACTAATAATTATAAAGAAATAAATCGGGTTTTACCGATGCATCGCGATACAAACGCCAATTTGTATCCGATGCACACATTTTAAACCGATGCATCGCATCGTTAACTTTTAAAGCCGATGCACCGAGCGAATCGGGGAATCTTCCCATCCCTAATGGGTGGTTAAGGTGTAAGGGATCAATTATTTACAGATGTAATTACATAGGTATTTTTAAAAATACAAGTACTGTCAACAGCCGCACCTCTGTGGCCCTCTCCGGAATCCAGCAGCGGGAACCTTCGCCGGAGTTCTAGTTCCACCCGGACTCTTTTTCATGTAACACTCTTAGATCGTTTGCCATGCCAGGTGTCACTCATTTGACACCATTTATAAACTGGACTCAAACGCTCACACTTCACAAAGTCTTATTCACCCCCGGTAGTAATTCTGAGCGTTTATTCTGATTGTTTCTCTGGTTTTGATTTGGACTGTTTACCTGGATTTTCGAACTCTGCTGCCTGCCCTTGACTACTCTGCCCGTTTGTTGGATTATTGAACTTTGCTGCCTGCCACTGACTTCTCTGCCTGCCTCTCGACTACGATTATTGTCTCTGCCTTTGATATTGCTGTTATCTGTGCACCGAACTCTGCCTGTTAGACTACTCTACAATAAAGCTTTGCAAATGGATCCAGATCCTCCGTGTGATTCGTTACAAGTACAATGTAAAAACATGTACACACACAAGTACATTGTACTAAATAATTAATTTAAATGTAAGCACATCTAAATATCTTTTCAATATTTTCTTTTTATAAATTTGGCTTACTAGATTGTGTCTGTATAGCTTATTGGCCCTTGTGTTTGTATTGTTTGTTGTGATATACTATGTTAAGGGACCTTAAGCATATGAAATGGGACAGTTTAGACTACTAACTATTAGTTATAACAAGATGGGTGCAACATTTTGATCTGCTATTGCCCCTTTGAGAAAGAAGTACACTTTAGCATACTTTAAAAAGAGTACTTATTATGGAAGTAATATACTTGTTATTTTTTATTTAATTTTTTTATTTATTTTTATTTACATTTATTGAAACTTGGGTTACACTTTAAAAGTGTCCTTGCTACAGTGTAATTATATTACTCAGTATTTATGGTATTTATATGTATTTAAGTACTGAGTAATATTAATTAACTACATGTACTTTCTGTATGGTTAGGGTTAAGATTAGGGTTTGGTTTAGAATTATTTTCTATATTTTTTTAAATTTAAAGTTAAACCAATTTGTTTTTGCTAACACTAGTTTTGTAGTTTAGCCAAACCAAACAAATGTTCGCTACTTTTCATTTTGAAGCCAGATTTGAAATACATTTCATAAGGTAGTTTGATTGCTCAGCATAACTGATGATAAAGGCATATAAGGAAACAAAATTGCAACGGCACCAATCAATGCATTTACCCAGTAGCTGAAATGACGTCCCAGAGAACTGTAGGAAAAATTGACATTCTAAATTGAATAGAAAACATTAGACCCATAACATTTCAGCTTCCTATTAGCCTGATCTGGCATTTTCAAATAAACAAATCTCTTGAAATTCCACCTTTCATATCAAAAGCAGTCAACCTGTCAATGAAACGTTCAACATCATTCTTCCCCCAGATGCAAAAAAAAAAAAAACAAGAAAGAGAGATGAATATAAGGCTGTCAGGTTGCTCTTTGCTTTGAAGAAGTGGATTTTCTCAAACCAACCAAGCCAAACTTTGTCTAGTTAGGCAGCAGCGGAGTGTACAGAATGTCAACAGTCTGGAGCGAGACTGCGGCTAATGTTTTGACAGGTCTGTGTGATGTCAGAAAGTCATGCTGTGTCAAAGATCAGAGATGCTGCTCCACTTTCTGCTTAATTGTTTGTGCTTGGCAGGGTAGAGGTGGTCAGATGCGTGTTGCTGGTTAAACGCCTCCGGTCTAGTACTCCCCAGATGAGACATCATGTTGTTCGTTATAGAAAAGTATTTCGTGGAAATATTGGAGGTGACCTGGTCGCAGAACTGCACAGTTGAACAGCAGGTCTCTGTTAAATGTGTAGAACATAAAATTTGACTATTACCGAGAAACAGTAATAACTGTTCATCAAGTGAAATGGTCCATATCTCACTTTTGTAATATTGTAAATAGTCAAATTTAGACTAAATGGAACAGCAATATCATTAATATGTAATTATGGAATGGTCTGTATGGAATGAGACACATCTTGGTTTGTTTGACAGAAAAACAGCAAGTCATGGAGAACATTAAAGCAATGTGGTCCAGACTAAACGGGACCATCTGACATCGAAAATGACCAATCAGAGTTTAAGAATGAGTTTATCTGATATTTCCCCCAAATCCACCCCTTTTAGACCACATCCACATGAATGTGACATTTCTGATAACTAGTTTTATCTTAATTTTCTGCAGATTAAAACTAACGAACAGTGACATCATGAACAGTCTGCATGGCAACTGTTGTTGGGAATGATCTGAAATTTGATGACCAGCAATTTGAGAGCAAACACTGATTTATTTATTTTGGATGGCTCTAAGTTTGATGACGTTTGCATGACAGATGACAAAAGCAATTTTTCCATCATGTGTATTTACCAACACACTTTTCCACAACTAATCAGCTGTTCTTGCTTTGGTGAAAAAAGACAATTGCTTTAATAGCCCTGCAATATGACTAAAACCACCTGCATCCATGCTGTTTAAAGTATTTCTCTTGCTAAAAAAATGAATAGATCAATAAATAATAAAATAAAATAAAACAATTTGCTAATGTATTTCAATAGATGAAATAATACATAAGCATCTGCCACTTCTTTTCATATTAAAATGTGACATCATACAATAGTTAAATTCCATAATATTTGCAATTTTATATTCAATAATACAATAATATAGATGTATGTTTCTAAATGTACATTTTTAAAATCTAAATTTCTACCCACCATATTGTCATGACTTTCTTATATATATATATATATATATATATATATGTAGATATAGATATAGATATTATTATATGAAATGGTATGCAAACAATAATGTGAGATTAAAGTTTATGAATATGGGTTCACATTTATGCAAAATTCTTAATCCTAAACCTAATCCGTGAAAGAAATTACCTTCTTTTATGTAATAAAGACATTACATGCAAAAATGTAAGGTAACAGTTTGCATGACCATATTCTATACACCCCTAATTACCCAATGCCTGAACTTACTAACTACATTATTTGTATTAATAAGCAGCAAATTAGAAGTTTATTGAGGCAAAACTTGTAGTTAATGGTTTGTTAATAACAAGAATCGGACTTTAAAATTAAGTGAGACCAAATGGAGGGCAATGTCTTCATTGCAATATATTTTTGTAGGCCAATGTACCAATACGCAATATGGTTGCTGTGTATATCTCAGTATATTAAAATCTACAATGTATACTAGTACTGTAATAGCTGGTGAACTAGTTTGGAGATTACACCATCAACTATACAGCTGTTTAACCTGTATGGAACATAACGGACCAATATAAGAATGACAAACTAGCATTTCCATATATTAATAATAACTGCCACATAGTGCATAATGACCCAAATAGGCTTATTTTTGGAATGTCTCTACCAGGCAATTAAGTTCAATTTCTTCAAGCATGGAAGTTCATGCTGGTCTAAGCAGATGCTTTCCTGAATTCATTTGACAGGTTTCTATTGGACTGCTTGTTTGCTTATTTAAATGTAAGTCAAGTACAATTAATGCACAGAGAAATTAAAAGTACATCCACATATATTGTTTCCTGGCATCTTTGTACAAGTACGTTTGCGAGCCTCAGATTTAGGGGGCTCTCACACTTTCCCAGCACTGATGTGAGCAGATAGACACCATCATGGCCATCTAAAGGCCCTTTTTATTTCAGCACAGAGCAGTGTGACTAGCGTTCACGTAATGAGAGCCCTGCAGCTGGAGCTCCAGTCATTAAACGGAATGACAACCCCCTGCTCTGAACACACAGAGCTCTCCTGCTATGCTTCCTTTGGCGAAGACAATTAACGCAAACTGCATCCATGTGTGCTATTGTGTACAACACAATTTCATTATTCATTTATTTATTTGTTTAGAAATTATGCCCACTTTAGTCATTGGAGTGCAAGGGTTTATACCAGCACTGCATGCTGAATGTTAGATTTTAGCATTGCACACTTCACTAACATTGAAAAGTTTTTCTTGAAGTTCTTAAAAAAGAGAATTTGCAAGTTTTAATTGCCTGTCCCTTGCTTCCTCAACTAGCACTGAAGAAGTCTGCTGGTTGTTCCCTTCGGCCTTCTGTTGCCATGAAGATCAGGGTGCCTTTGCCTCTGGCTGGCCGTGTTATGTTGGTGGGTCATCATGAGCCTAATTACCGTGGAGTCTAATTGACTCCATTAGTCCTCAATATCAGATTGAACTTACAATAACAAATGTTTAACAAGCACTACATTTAGTGATGTATAATTCCTCTTGAGACCAGTTTTGCGTGTAGATTGGTGGTTTAATATTTTAATTAGTTACAGATGCAGTAAGATACACTAAACATCAGTTTTGTAGTAGTGACAGGAATAGAACTGGTCTTAGATAAGTCCAAGATCAATGTCAAATAAAGAATCACACAATTAATCACTGAAGAGAGAGAGAGAGAAAAAAAAAAGATATTTAATGCGTTTATGAAAAAAGGGATTTTAGACAAATGAGATTTCACAGTACAGTGATAACCAGGATGTGTTTTGCCCCAAAGCATAGTTATCCAGTCTGTCATTACCAACATCCAGTGTTTTCAAAAAGACATGAGAATGAGTAAAATCCGGTTTAAATTTCTCCTGAAATGCTGTCCCTGCATATATTTTTATGAAAATACATTCATATCATGTAAATAAGAACAGCAAGCAAAATATTAGAATCTAAAATGTTGTTGGCTAAGAACCAAACTAAATTAGCATGTTTGTTTGTTAGTAAGTTGGTTGTAAAAAGTGTCAATTTTCTTTGCAAAAAAAAGTTTAAATATTAAAAATATGTAATTTTTTTTTTCTCGTTAACTTTAGTATTCATCAGAAAAGGCAGCATAAAGCTGAAAGGGTATAGTCTAGATTTGGTTGCACTTTATTTTAAGGTCAAATTCTCACTATTAAATCCTGATTTGTTGCTTATTAACAGTTTAGGTATTGAGATTATGGTCATGCAGAATTTGTGCTTTATAAGTACTAATAAACAGACAATATGTTAATAATAGGCATGCTAACTAGTGAGAATTGGTCTCTATACTGGTATATAATTATTTTTACCAATATTTTGACTTTTACCAACACTTTAGTTGAAGGACCAATTCATCTATTAACTAGTTGCTTATTAGCATGCGTATACTAGACAATTGGCTGTTTACAAAGCACATTTCAATGTCTTATACTAAACCTACATCCTTAATCAAATCCCATATCTTAAGAACTACTACTACTAAGCAGTAATTAGGAGTTTACAACACTATACATTTTTTTAAGCTTTGGAACTCCTCTCCATGTGCATTTTGACACATCCATATCACTTTTTATGATATATGAATACTGCAATCTAAACCCTGCTCACTCATGCATGGATACAGAATAATAAAGCAGGCACATTTTCTGTTTCTATCTAAGCAGGCACAGCATCTATTGTGTATGTGTTCGGTAATGCTTTGTGCTGGAGATGATGAAAGCATGGTTACTGTGAAACTAATTATATGATCTATTATTGAACTCAAATGAGTATGCCTTATGACAATGGCATTTATTACAGTTCCTCTTTATACTGTCTGATACAAAGAGTTGTGCCACTGTGTGACACAGAATTGTTGGCGGAGGCGTCCGAAATGATTGATTAATGAAGTGATTAAATGTGCACTTCTCTAATGCCAAAGTGCTTGAACAGGAAGTAAGCATTTTCACTCTCTTTGCTGAAATAAGGGGATATTAATTAAAGTCATCTTCCTAGTAGGCTTGGCTACACATGGGTCTAAGGAATTTGTGACATATTGGCTGGTTCTAAAATGTGCAGTATATTGTACCTTAAATATACAGTATCACAAATACTAGTTTCCAGTTATATCCTTTTCTGAAAGCACAAACAAAGTAGTTTCATTTGCAAAACGAAACACAGCATCTCCAGAACATGGCGCTGGCAGCAACACTACAGCAAGAATAATTGCTCCGCCTTCTTTCTTTTGTGTAAACATTTTTGTGGTGTCATGAACAAAAACCCACTCTGTGGCATAAAAAAAGGGGGATGGGTTTAAACAAGCTGCTTTAGGGTGGTATGAACAAGTTGTAACTTTCATAAAGAATATCTATTTGGTTTTGAGACAGCTTGTAACACTCCAAAGAGAAAGGGAAATTTGAAATTGCATCATATGATTCCCTTAATTGTTGGGTTTTACAGTAGAGCTACAATTATCTGAATTTATCTGCCATCATAACTTTTTTTACTGATCATGATTGTGTATACACAGTTAAATTAGCATTTTCATCACATAGCTCAAATGATGAGATGAAAAATCTATGTTAGCACACAGAGCACAGAGTTAAAGCTGCAGTGCAGAGACCTGAAGCAGCAAGCTGTTTCTATATATGTATATATATATATATAAAATGGGTATCCTGCTGTTGGACTGCAGAGCAGGGTGGTGAAGCCAGGCCTTATTTTTGCTGTCGAGTCCAACATTCACCATGCCATAATCTCTCACAAACCATTGATTGGTGTTTTGATGTCTTATGTGACTACAGATGACATAGAAAATTGTGTCGCAGTCTTTAAAACTTGACTTTTTTTTAATGGAAATTCCAAAGGTTATTGTGGTACAGCTGGTCATGATATAGTTTGAGCCTGTCAAACTGCAGGGTTTCTTTGCCGAAGTTTCACCTGAACTAGACTGTTTTATTCACTTTGTGCTCCTAATCATTGAGGTTCTCTCAGATTTATCGAGGGTGATATCAGTAGAGACAGGTTGTATGAGATTAAGTGGATCTTTTCCTCAGTTTGGTCGAGAGGAGAAGCGGTGTGTAACAAATTGTTTCATCGCCTAAAAACTGCCCTGATGCTCCCCCACACACTTTTCCCCAGTGTAATCCTTTTTCACATTTCCTCGTTGCTCATATATTCCACTTAGTAGAGTTTGAGATTCCCACATCATTGCATTGTATTTGGGTCAATGATGTGATGTATGTTTAAGTAATCTGTTATTTGCACATTCATGCACGTTTCAAAATACATTAAAATGTAATTTATAAAGACAATATTTTGATACACTGCTTTTTACAAAACCTTAAATTCCTTTTGTTTCTTTGGATTTAGGATGGCTTCAATTTAGATATTTCTGGAAACTGCAATATTTCTTGCTGGGTAGTAACTGATACATCTGCATTACATAATCAAACTCTAAAATTTATTGGATTATATTACATTGTAAGATACATATAATCAGATTACAGTTACTTTTTTATTGGTTAGATGATTGCATATTCTGGTGTTTGTTTCAGGAAGGACTAAAAGCCTAAGCTTAGGATCTTTTACTTGAAGTCCACCTGAGATTTTAAAACAATGAGTTAATAATTAAATGAATAAATGTAATCAACTTGAGTGCAAGGTATTAATTTTATTTAAATTTTTTTATATATATATATATATATGTATTTTTTATTTGAAGATATAGAAGATTAGTCCCTGATGAGATAGATTTGCTGTCAACTTCCTGTTTGTGGAGATAAGATGTTTTAATTAAATCTGATGACTGACAGAGAAATAAACTGAACCCTCAGGCCAGACATCCGCTGCACAACCAGTGGTAGTCTAATTTAGGAAGTGCTGTACTCGAAAATAACCATCCTTTTAGCAATACCATCAACATACAATATTGTGACATCCCGACAGAGAACCTTTAATCACCAGTGGGCCAATTATCCATGACTTTATTTAAACACCGCCACAGTTTATTAAAGGTTACTGGTTTTGACTCACAAACAATCTGTCAGGTAATTGAATATTGAGCCAGTAGGTGCCGATTACAGGAGGTCTGATTTAAACTTCTTAAGATCAGTCCTAAATTAGCAGCAACTGAGAACTTTTTTCTTCTTCTAAAAATCAGTTTTTAAAAGGTTTTTGTCTTAAATGTATTCCCACTGAAATTACAGCAATTTAAAGGAACATGATAGACTATAAATATGGTAATCAGCATATAATAATGCTCCTTTAAAATGAGAACATACCCTCTGGATCATCTTAGTAATTTCCCAGCAAGTTTCTAAACACACAAACCTTTTTTTTGTTTTAGTTTATATATAATTTTATAATTCAAACAATGTGATTTTTCCTCTGATTTGACATCCCCACAGGTCCTGTAATGCTGCACAGCTTAAAATTTCATCTAAGAGTAATCACTACATGATTAGCATACATTACAGATGTTTTTAATACTCCTAACCTTGGATAAACCAAGTGGCAGAAGATCAAGTGCTTTGGGGTTTTTGAGTGTGGGGTGAAAACATATTTACAGGATTAAATGTATTTTCTTAGCACACCCACTTGTGGTTTAAGAAAATGTAATTCAGCATGGGTGAGGGATTGAAAAATCACAATCAGTCTGTGTAAAACAGGATCAGCCACAATAAAATAAATCATGGCAAACCACCAACCTAAAATGAATACAAATTTTGAACCCTTTGGAATTGGTTGGTTTTCTGCATTAATTAATCATTAAATAAATATATACATTTGATGACATTTTATCAAAATCACAAGTCAGCAATCACAATGTCCTCAATGTGCTCAATGGTATAAATAATTTTTTGCACAGACTGATCGTTTCACTTTGTAAAACCTAAATATATATCCCGAGGAACAACAGGTATTGATTTTGTTTTCCCTGCTATTGTTTGTTTAGTCTCAGCCTCAGACGACACGCCCACGGAATGTTGGCTAAACGTCTGATGCATACGGTACACTTTACTGGAATCCCTTCAGGAATGACGAAGTCTCGAGTGTCACGTTTATTTTATTTTCTATTATCCGAGTGACAATGAGCATTTATCAAGATCAGCTAAACATTAGATTCTCAAAAGTATGCGAGGTTCACGGCATAGATTCTTTAAGAGATGTCCAGGAGTATTCTATTATGGAAGATCAAGAGAAGTACCTTACTGAGAAGGGGATATCAGCCGCGTTCGCCGGCAAACATGAAACAACAGACGCTTATATCGCAGCTGGCTGATTCAGTATTGTGTTCGGTTCTCCAGAATTGTTTGTGGGCGTTAAAAAGTGGAGACATATGCTTCAAACAGATGTTTACCGCAAGCATGTCATCTGGATTTTCTATGCTGACTGACTTGTTTCACGTCGTTCTGTTGTTGTGGGGACATTTCCTCACGTGACACTGAACGAAATGAACTGTGATTGGTTGTTTGACGTGTTGGTCAAACGGCCTTATGGGCGGGCCTTGGCCAAAGAAAACCGCTATGAATTCCAGACGTCAGTCTGAAGGTCTGGCTACGCGAGACTATTGTTTGTGTAAATCTCAAAGTTACAGTTTTTACATAATTGTATTTTATGAATCACCACAATTTACAGCTAAAAACCTTTTTTACTGTTCCACTGAAGAACAAAAAGCCACTTACAAACTTATGGAGCATGTTTTTGAGCGTCTGGTTAAAGCGCTCCACCAGCCCATACCACTTGCATGTGACTGGGACAAGTGGCTACAATTCCTGCGGTTTGCCTACAGATAGGTACCACAAGCATCAGTGGCCATACCAAGTACCTGGAAGCCTGATGGCACCCCTGAAGGCAGAGATCAAGAGGATTCTGGATTTGGGAGTTACTGAACCCTCCAAGAGTGCATGGAGTAGCCCAGAAATAAAGACAACACCTTACACATCTGCACTGACTTTTGAAAACCAAATTCCCAGTCAAGATTTGATGCTTACCCTAAGCCAAAGCATTGATGATCTGCTAGGGGATTGGTAAATTGGTAAATTGATTTGATGTAAGGATGTAAGTCCATTAAATCACAACCTTGGATCTTTGCAAAGAGTATTGGCAAGTTCCCTACACAATGTTCTGGACCCCACTGGGGCTATTTCATTTAACCGTTTTCCCATTTGGATTGCATGATGCCCCCACAATGTTTCACTGTACTCAAGGGTTGTGAAGAATGGCTGCTTACCTGGATGACATTGTCGTATACAGTATGACTGGGGAAGATCATCATCTTTACATTGAAAAGGCTTACAAACGGATAAATGTGAGTGGACAAAACTATGGGAGCTGAGACCTCAAGTCGACAAGGTAGATACCATACAACGCAGTACAAGATTGAGAACTAAATAAACGAAAGATCTTTCTTGGGGCTAGTACCGACGCTTCATTCCCAAATTCTCCACAACTGCTGTCCCACTAACCAACCTCCTCTGCAAAAGCATCAAGATCCCCATTACATTGACCAGTGTTATTATTACTTAAAGTAATTAGTTATAGTTGCTATTTACTTCTCACAAATAGTAATCAGAATCAGTAATCAGTAATCTGAATCAGTAACTAAGCTACATCATTATAAAAGTAAGGGGAAGTAACTATTGCACTACTTTTAAAATGTTAAAATATGTAAAATAACTTAAAGTCCCCTAATATTAAATATGTTGAATAAATGAATGATATTATGATAATTTAGCATTATAAGATGATAGAACTTCAGTAATTAGAATAATCATGCATATTTGCCATATTTGACTGAACTTAGGACTGGTGGTGGTGCTTAACAAAACTACTACGAATTCTACTACTAATAACAATATAAGACACACTAAGGATTAATGAGCTGCTGGGTTATTAATCACATCGTCTGCGTTTACTCAAATTGATTTTTTTTAAAACAGGGACGACAATAGGTAAGTGCCAGCCACTGAGATTGTCATTTGCGCATTACTTCCACCCATTACCAGAGAAACTGGCAGTTCCTAAAGGCTGAATAATAGCAAAGGAACTCTGTTATTTTGACATAAAAATACAACATAGAATATCTATTACAATTAGTGCGTCAGTTCTGTATGTTTTGAAAGACTCTCTTGCTCTGTATCTTTCTTTACGTGAGACAAAGTGAGTCGAGCGCCGAGTCGAATTAAGGTATGTCAAATACAAGTAGGCTACACTGTGCAACCATTAATTCAGATGAACTGAAAAATAAAATGATAATAGTATTAGCCTATAATAAATTGTAGTAACACTGCATTGAATTGCAAGTAACGGTAACAGTGTTGTAATTGGGGAAACAGTAATCGGTTTGAACACTCATTACTGAAAAAAATAATATAGTACCATAGTTGCACTGGCAAGAAGCAAATGGCATTCGACTCGACCTTTGTTTGCCTTAAAGGGAATGAGGAAACATTGTGATGTTGTTTTAATATGGATATTTCTGTTATTGCTGTACATATTTTATATTGTCAGCACTTCCTTCTAAAACAATGTTTGCATGTATATTTTTTATCTGTTTGTTGTGTTTCTTTGTACAGGGTTTTCTGATTAACTATTTCTTTAAGCTAAAATAAATACAATTCTAATATTTCATGTTTTTATTCTAGATGTACAGTACCAACCAAATCTATTTATGGTTATGTTAAATGCTTATTTTTTCAAATTTATTAGTTTTAATTTATACGGAATTGCCACTTTGTAAAATGGGAAACGGTGAAAGCATGATGTATGGAGTTATGGTGCACATTCATACATAAACTCATATGTGTTTTATATGTATATCATATGTACATATTTGGCTGCAGTGGGCAGCCACTGCTGCAGCGCCCAGGGAGCAATTGGGGGAACGGTGCCTTGCTCAAGGGTCTCACCTCAGTCATGGTATTGACGGTGGAGAGAGTGCTGGTTATTTACTTCCACCAGCAACAGTGAACGAAAATGTTCTGGAAATTGATTTCGTTCCTGTCTATGATGGGTCAGTTCACTTAACAGACATATTTGTCATCAAATTATTCCAGACCAATTAATCTTTATTTTCTTCTACTATATACTACATTCTCTTCCTTTATCTCAGCAGTTGTTTCATTTATGTCTTTTTATATCTGCTTCACAATTGCAGCACACACTATGACATTTCCCCCCTTTGGCTTTGGAGAGCGACTCTGATGCACAACATGGTAATGTGTCCCAGAGCAAGTTTATGTACACATGCACGCAAACAGTTGGACAAGCAATATGCATCATTAACCTCCAATGCAAATTACATAACATGGTTTACAACAAACTACTGCAACATCACTTTTTTATGTAGGACTTTCTTTGGACTGTATTATGTAAAAAATATAGAAATAAATAAATGCATTTCAATGTGGGGTTATCAAATTCATAATTGTAACAGTCGTGGTCGATGAACAGACGCTGAGTCGTGAAATCCTTTTCAAAAAATAACATCTTTTACTTCGTTCAAAGAAACATTCAGAAACGCAGAGCAGACACAACTTCACATTCACGATGACGGACAAGGACTGAATCACAGAGGGCAACTTATAAAGGGAAGACAATCACAGAAAACAAACCAAACACACCTGAACAGAATACGTAATTAACAGAAACTAGGTCACAGGGAGCACATGGGGAAACACTGTCAAACATAGAACAAAACAAACATGAGCACGTGACATACATAAACGTTACATTACCTCCCCTCCCCTCCCGAATAGGCGTGACTAACGCCGTACAAAAAACAACAGAGGTGGGAGGGCGGGGGCTTTGGAGGAGGGCGAAGAACACAGGAAAGAAAACAAAGAAAAAGGAGAGTCAAAAAACAAAGTCTGATAGTCCATGGCGGTCTCTCAGGTGGGAGGAAAGCCACAAACCAGCGGCTGACAAGGCCAAAACCCCAGGGCGGAGTCGACGGCGGGAGGAGCCATGGAGGAGGAGGCGTCGGAGAGGCCGATGACTCCAGGGAGCCGACAGACGTTGACATCCCCATGACGCAGAGAGCCCCGGGCGGAGCCGAACAGATGGGGCGCAGGGGTGACGACGCTGAGCTGGAGGGCCTAGGCGCAGCAGAGGACTCAGGCGACTGAGGCAAAGGCGGGGATTCGGAGGACCGCTGCGGAGCCGGAGCGACCGAGGACGAAGGCGAGGCCGTAGGGAAGGAGGAGCCTGACAGAGCCGGCAGAACGGCGGGACGAGGC
>JAUCMS010000048.1:12665539-12680460 GCA_032357445.1 Enteromius radiatus
AAAATTCTTAAATGTCCTAAATTAGCAAAGGTCTAGTCCTGGCTTAATCTAATTCCTGTCCGGGAAACCGGCCCCATATAATGTTTTAGATTACATTTAGTTAAATTAAACAAAATATATCTTAGCTTTATTGGTCTGTTTATTAAGGATATTGTTTATTATTAACCATAAGATACACCAATATGTTCCCACTTAATTATCATCACTTATGTATAGGTCTCAATCCATGTAATACTCCTTACAGAGCATATACAACCAGAAGTCTTCATATTTGCTCAGAATTATTGATGGAATGCGATGGAAGTAATGGAAGTGGAACAATAAAATGTGTTCAGCAAGAAGATTGCAGGACCCTAAACTATGTTCATGTTGGTCAATGAGTGATTGCTTCCAGCTTATAACCCTAACCCTTTCTAGCTATTGCCATGAATTTTCCATATTTCAACTTTGACCTCAGGAGTAAGCCGTCAACTACTCCCATTTGAAGTATTATGTTTAAATCAATATATTTCGAGCAGCAGTTTCAAAGCCTTTATGTGATGCTATTGAGTTTCCACCTACAACCCTTTTATACTGTGACTATATGCGGAGGGGTCTTTTATTGTAGCTTGGCTGAGGTATGAAAATGGAATGTGGAGAATGTGAAAAAGGAAAACACAGTTGGCTCCATGGTCTTCTGTGCTTCTCAGAGTGTTGAAATGGAAACCCACTCTCATATCCGCCAAGGCAGTGGCTATTCTTAGAAAGGGCACAGTTGGGACCACATGCATTATTTATGAGCTGGATACACATTCATCTTTCAACCTCTGGGCCACCTCAACTCAGTCGCCGTGGCACTAACATACTGAGGTCAAAAATTCTGTTGTAACAAACACAATTACACACAAAGTGTAACTCGGCAAGGGAGACCGAAACCAAAGAGACAAGTAGTGGTGCGTCTTTCGAAAACACTCGCGTCTCTCTGGAAATCTACAAAAACGTAGGTGTTTACAAGTAAACAATTAACGTTCGAGCGGATTAAGTGGTCGCTCGGGTTATCGAGCGACACTGACAACAAGTCAGAGGCAGTAGTAGAGTGGAGTGTACTAGCAATAGCAATTGTAGTATTAGTAGTGAACACGTACGCTATTGTAGCTTGCGCTTTTAGGGTACGGTCGTCCCTCAAAGACGGTATTTGCGCAGCAGGTCGGCTTGCCACATGTACTTGCGCTCGGGAAAATGCTCGGGAATCTTGATCTTGCGGAAGTCCTGGATGCACTTCTCCAGCTCCTCTGCCATAGTCAACTTTTCTTTAGCTGGCCGCTTCTTACAGGTGCTGGTGTCCCTGGAACTTGCGGTGAGCGTCCGGAGAAGGTCGCTCTTGCGCCGCTGCTCGGACTGCTGCTGCTGCAGAAGATGCTGAACGGGGCCTTTCTTGGGAGGCCTGTCCAGCGTTTGCACGTGCGTCTGTCGGCTGACCGGCCCGCGGATAACGGTACCTTGCGGGGAGCTGGCCTCGGAGTGGCTCTCTGAGCTGGAGGTGGAGAGTTCGTTGAAGGAGGTTCCGCTCTCACCTTCACCTTCACCTTTGTGACCCTTGCAGCAGCAGTCGCAAGGTGGAGAAGACCAGCGAGATGGGCCACCTGGAAAAGAGAAGAGAAGAGTTCACTCAAGGCTTGAAAGGGTTTATGTAATAAATATATAACGATTGCTACTTTATTAGCAACATTTCTACTGCCTGTCCAAGTTTTAGTGCAAGCCAAGGCCATTCGTGTTTTCACTGGCCTCCTTGGGATCAATGGCAAGGGTTTTTTGGCCCACAGACTGTGGAAAAGCAGCTATTGAGAGCTTACGTCTTGCTAACACTTTATTTTATGGTTACACCTATTAGCTGCTTATTAGCATGCATATTACTAGAATATTCACCATTTATTAGGGCACATAGTAATGCCTTTTTCTACATGACCTTATTCTACATCCCTAATCCTACCCAGTGCATCAACTGCCTTACTAAATATTAATAAGAAGCAAATTAGGAATTTATTGAGGGAAAAGTCTAAGTTAATAGTTAACAAGTTTTACCCATTCTAAAGGGTTACCTACTTCTCTCTATCCCTAAAGCTCAACCCTGCTTCTACCCCTAACCATATGGAACCTGTTAATTAGTAAAAGTCCAGGAAGAGAGCAATAGTTTTGATTGTGGTAACAAAATCCATTGGGAACAAAGCATCCATTTTAATTAGGCCATACTATTTGGCACAGATGGGATCACACAAATGAGGAAACTGTTTGGTTTCATGCCTCATTCATAAATCTGAAAATAAGTCAGATATGTGAATTCGAATTGACCTTGTAAACGGATTGGATATTCTGTCAAAGCAAGTTGGTGCAACGTTGGTGAAGGAAATCAACTCAGGTGGACGCCATCTGTGATCACATGACTCTTTTCAATGGTGCAATGGAGGATGATGACCTCTCTTCAAGACCTGCAGTGTAAACGTGGTACAATATTTGCTTCCACTTTTTTAACATTTCCTTTATTTTTACTTAAAATAAATGCAAAAAAAACCCACAATGGTGGGCAGAGCTAGTGTTGCCAGCAAGACTGGCTATTTGCACCATTTCCAACAGTACTATGCTATATAACTATACAGGTTCAATTGAAATACATGCCTCTACCTATATTTCTACAAGACCTATATGTGTGGATCGCTGCAGGTTCAAAGCTCTGACCACTTTTACAAAGACACGTACAGACAAAGTATGATTTACAGAGCCAGGGTTTAGATTAATAAAGCCTAATTTTTGCTTAGAATATTATGCTGAATTTGAATTCTGAACAGCCACAATACATACCTGAAACAACATAATAAATATGCAGCAATATACCCCTGTACTAATGTCATAAAATGTGGCCATATTGAATGCACGTTTTTACTGGACACTTCTTTTTGAAATTGCTGCGAAATGTTAGGCACTAGGTAATAACAGTGTTAAAGAAATGCATATTTCCAATAAGCTTAGGTTGCTATATTGTGTGCAAGTACAATTAAGTTAGTGTTGCAGTGTTCCGGAAAACCAATGCTGAAAGCAGACATCATCTTTGCACCAGTATAATAAGGCTTACCCCACAAAAACATACTGTATCCTTTTATGTCAGCCACAAAGCACTACAATCAGGAGTGAGAGACTCTATTCACCTAACAGAGAGAAGCCAATTACACAGGCTGTGTTTTCTAAGGCCTGTCACTGATGAACTATGTCTGTTATTCTCCGCCACACTGATCCACGCTATTTCACAACACTGATCCGTGTCAGATTTTTAATTATGCAACCTCAATCCATTTGCATTTAATTATGCAAATGAAAGTCGGGGTGTCAAAAATGATTCACAGTGAGAGTGGCGGCACTTGATCAAACCCATTAGCCGCCTATATGAATGTTTATGCACAAAGTCAGGGCCATATAGTTATAATTAAATATAATATAAAAGGTAATTGTGCAGTTGTGTCCACATTTAGCAATCTAGATTTGGTGAGTATAGACCTTCATTGTCAAATTATCATCTTTCAGCATCCAACACAATAGTGTGCATACAAAATCATCTTACAGTTTGGACGCATCGGTTAAATATCAGTGGATTAACACATATAATATAAACATACATTACATAATATCACTATATATACTTAGATTTTATTTTAAATGAGATTAAACCTATTTGTCCATATGTCATTAACAGTTCAGTACACCTTTTGCACCTTTAACTGTAATTATCACAAAATGACAGCTATACATATATTTTTTAACTTGTATTCGTAGCTTATTAAGAACTAACAAGGTACACAGGGTGTATAATCATGCTGCAAGTGCCAGAGAGATGTTCATTTGCTGCAGTGAAACTATTTGGTAGCGCTATTGATCCCACACCAGCAATACAGACCTTGTATTGCCAACACTGCAATAAAACAGTTGTGCTGTGTTGCAAAACACACTTCAAACCTCTAGGGATCCACCTCGAGCATATGTGATGAAGTATAAATATGATTTAAAAATGAAAACACGGAGTCCTTTATGCAATAACAACCGTGGGAGACAATATGCCAATGAATTTCCATAGTGCTTAAAACACTCCCTATCTTTATTGGGACAATAAAAGGCACAACACAAATGACAGGAAGTTGTGCTTCTCATTATGTGGCAGAGTCTGCTCTGGAATTAATTTGTGCCACTCAGTATAAAAAGAGACCTTTGATCGATGAGTCGAGGCCTCATAATTGGTGTTTTGAAAAATGGCCCCTGACTTGGCAAAACAGCTAAATCAGCTGGTGGCCAATTTTCTTGTCTAAACGGAATTAACAGGATGCGCCAAAGCAGTGTTGACAAATGCCATGCTTTTAAAAATGCCTCAGTGAATAATGTAATCGGTCAAGGGTAAATACTGAATAAATTCATTAATGTATACAACAGTGTTGAATGTTTTTGTTGTTGTTTTTTTATAGTAGGACTAAACATTAGGGATAAATGATGCAAATTTTCAATTCTATACCATACCATGCAATTTTAATCTATCTATCTATTAAGAGTTACTGTAATTTTATGCAATGTACTTTATGCAATGTACTTATTTTATTTTGTTTTTTTTGCTGTACAGTTTATGGAGTGTAGATTGTAATATAAAGAAGTTTAACATAACAAAGCAACGTAAAAAAAAAAAAAGAAGGGGTATGAATACTTTCGCAAGGCACTACATATATATTAGATATATAGATATAAAGTGATGAGTGACACTAGAAAAGCTCCAAATTAAGCAGATCATTCATGCTTCGATCTAAAACCATGTGTGTCCACAAGCCATTGACTGCTGAGCCACAACATTTCTACAACAGCTGACAGGGGCAGCACCCCGCCACAGCTTCCCAGCCTCCGTGTGCCGACCGTCAAGCCCCGATCAATCTGCTGCTCCAACACACACCGGGCTGATCTGTCCACCCGGCCGCCCAGCCATCCATCTTCACTCGCACTCTGCCCATATCAATACATCAGACAGCTGGTGAAGGTGTCTGAGCCATCGGACCCCGATTGATTCTTGTCATATACCTTGGCAACATGCTGAAGATGGCAAGGGAAGATAAACGTTGCCACTGCCATGCAAGCAAATAATCAGTCTCTTTGTCATTTATTTAGTTTGCCACTGTCACATCACTGATGCACTATTTTTTAACGAGGTAGGACACTGTACCTCACGTCAGAGTTCCTGGCAGGAGTCACAATCTCTGAATCCCGGGCCATAGAAGAAAATATTAGCAATAAATTTGTTAAGATGCCAAAAGACCCACATAGCCAGACTTATGACTTGCAGCATAAAGTCTGGACCACACTGCAGCTTATTCTGGCCAAGAACTGTCCGTTAAAATGGAAGAGACAGCTAAGTCAAAGCCATCCTTCAGCTGAAACACACAAATAAATTAAGCACATTATAGATTGAGCTTTATTCATTTACATTTAATCATTTAGCTGACACTTTTATCCAAAGCAACTTACAAATGAGGAATACAACAAACAATTAAACTGTATAGGGATTTAGATGTCTACAGTATATAGGGTTAAGAAGATCGTTATTAGGCACAGTGAAGAAAAAAAAATTGTGTGTGTGTTTTACAGAAATTGTGACATTAGTGTTTGCGCTATCTACGTATGTAGACATGGTTATGAGTATATATGAGTGCATGGTTATAATGGTAGATGCTACTGTATGATAGCTCAATTGAAAGGAGAAGATTCAAGTACCTCGACAAATGTGAGCAGTGCTATAGCAACGCAACACTGACAGCAAACTATAATGTTACTAGTCTGCTGAATCCTTCATAACTAAGAGATCAAAGGTGTAAACTGTGCACAACAGATTTTGTAGTTGTGTTTACAGGGTTACACTGAAAACATATATGCAAAAACAATTTTCACTGAGAAATTAAAGCTTGTAAAATTCACAACAACATTAAATTAAGTAAAAACACAATCAGTGTTTGGGAAACACTTTATAACAGGGAACACTTATTCACTATTAACAATGACTTTTCCCTCAATAAATTAATAGTTAGTAAGGTAGTTATTACGTTTAGGTATTGGGCAGCATTAGGGATGTAGAATAAGGTCATGTTGAATTGGCAACAATTGGCATCAATTTGTGCTTATTTAGGCCAGGCTAATATTCTAGCAATATTCATGCTAATTAGCAAATAGTTAAGAGACTCTAAAATAAAGTGTTACTGCCAGAAATGCATTACAATATTGCTTGTTAAAAAATTTTACTAATTATAGCCTTGTTTCCATTTGTGCAAAACTTTTACAGTATTTGATGAATGCTGATAAAAAAGTATTGACAGCGTTTCCAGTATAAGCTTATGTGTTGTGCAACTAAATCGTAACCTTTTAGCCTGTCGCGATAAGTCATGGCAGGGGATTTTGGCAAGATTTAACAGATTTTTGATATATTTATACAAAAGAGGCATATGCATCTATCTTTACAGAGGCAGCACTGACTGAAATGTGAGCGGCGAGGCTGGAATAAACACAAGCATCATTCGAGTAGCTTCAGTGCCATATCAGAGCCGAACGGCCCCACCGATGTGTGAAATTTAAACTATCTATGCATTAATGGCAGGGAAAGCCACTCAAGAATGAACACGTATCAAGTGTTTCTTGGAGGTTATAATGCATTGAAGAATGATCATATGACTTTTTACATATTCCATGAGACCTGTAAATGTAAATGAGATCTCTTTTTCTGAATTGCCTGAAAAACCACCTCATGTGAGCGTAAAAACTTTTGTGCAATATATGGGAGGTTTTGCGAAGTTGACACGTGCAATTCAATTAGAAATAATGGAAACGTGGCTTATGTTACATAGTTACTCTTTCGGAAAGTAATGTGTCGCATTACTTTTGCATTTTGAATACTGAATCTGCTTTTGTGCAAGTGAGATGACTAAACACATGCTTACATTTAGAACTCCAGTAACATTATGTCCACACAACATATCGGCACTTGCTCACAATTTCTCTAAACAAGGCAACACAAAAGGCTGTCAATCAGTAAATGTTATTTGAAAAACTTTACTAGTTACTTAAAGTAATCTGATTACATAATTTGCGTTACTTCTAATGCATTACCCACAACACTGAATGCTGAGTTCTGTCTGTGGATATCTTGTTAACTTGCTTGAATCAAAATATAACCTCAAGATGTTCCCCTTTAGGAACTCAATCTGCGTTAAAATGCTTTGAGAACGAGAATACCCACTGCGCTGTATGAGCAAGTCTCTGTCCGAGAGAACTTGAGACCCTGGGGACAGGTCCAAGCTGTAGAATTAGATGAATGAGTGAGGAGAGGACCAGCCTGCCATAGCACAAACATCATGGAGGGCCACGTCCACTGATAAGGCCTTGGAGGCGGCCATACACCAGGTAGAGTGAAGTCTGACCTCTACAGGTGACTGGAGGCCAAAGGTCTCGTTGACCAGTGTGATGTCTCAACCACCTACTAGTACCTAGCGAGAAAATGGGCACCTTAATGACATACCCTGGTCTTGGGTAAATGAATGCCGTAGCCATGCCCAGAGCAAACTCCAGGCACAATACAGCGAGTCTCTGAAGATCGCCTATTCTCTTCAGCCAGGATGTAGTGAGGAAAAGGATCATCTCATTAAGCATGAGGAGCTTGTCAGAGATGTCTTCAATGGGTTCGAAAGCAGCATTGCACAAAGCCAGAGGTGTAAAGAGAGCCATACTTGAGTAAAAGTACAGATACCTTACAGTGAAAATTATTCCACTGCAAGTTACAATTCCAAAACAACTTGAGTAAAAGTATTAGAACAGAATTACTCAAATTTTACCCTGGAGGTCCAATGCACTGGAGAGTTTAGCTCCAACCCTGGTAAAACTAACCTACCTGTGATTTTCCAATGATCTTGAACATTTGCATGTTTAGGTGCGTTTGAATAGGGTTAGAGCTAAACTCTGCAGGAAATGGGATCTTGTGCGCCAGATTTGAGTATCCCTGTATTAGAGTATCTGACTTTAACTAGAGGTCGACCAATGTATCGGTTTTGCCAATTTATCGGCACCGATAGTTGATTCCTGGAACTATCGTTTATCGGCAAAAATCTCCGCCGAAAGTTTTTCCAGGTTGCATCCACTGCTGGAGTATACACGTCATATACACGCAACAGATCACTTCCGGCGTTTGCGCGCTGTGGCGTAGGATATGTATACAACGTATACGTAAAAAATGTATAAAAACGGTTTTGACCTGGTAAAATTTTTGACGATTCCATGACACTAACACAGAATTTTGCTTAAAGAGTGCATTGTCATTACACTGAATTTTGTGAGATCAAGTTGAGTTGGCAATATCACATATTTTGTAGCCTTCTGTAACCTCTCTCTACAGTGTACAGGACCCATTGTGAGACATTTGGCAGAATTTCCATGCTGTCAGAAAGTCTACGAATGGTGCAACATTAACATTAAGCATTAACAAAAATGTATATATATATTTCTAACAATCCATAATATAGTGACGTGGTGCAGTATATCAAAACCATTATTTCACTTAATAAAGTGATTGAATTATCAAAAAAGCTTTACCACATTATAACTTGCATCTTATGCACATTAGGTATGTATTAGCCATCCTCCTGTGTAATTAAGTGCTTTATTTAATAAGCGTTTTTAGATGTTCTGTTTGCGAGTCACAGCATAAAGTCTCTTTTGCATTTTACTGTCTGAAAGATATTCAAGAATGTTTTGAGGAGAGTCTTATATCAGCCATTTCTTTTAAGTCCAACTCAGCTTCTACTGAAGTGATAGAAGGTGTGTGTGTGTGTCCACACAGCATCAAGACATTCTCCATGCACATTTTAAGCAAGACTGCCTCAACTGCTGAGCAATATGCCAGCTGTCAGCCAGGCATGCTGTGTTCTCTGTAGTGATGGAGTTGTCTTAATTAGGCTCATCTATTTCTGGCCAGGAAAACGATGACATGTTTCCCATTTAAACTTTACTTAATAGTTTTATCATTTTTAGTTATTGCTCATGTTTCTTTGACCTGGATGGACAAAACAGTATTGTTACATATCATTGTGCTCTGCAGATGAAAGAAAGTCATACAGGTTAGGAACAACATATTATTGTACACAAGATATCAGAAAATTGTTTGACACATTTTTCAGTCAAAGTGACTTTCATTTTCCACTGACGTCACTAAACCACTTGGTGATTTTACACTTTTTTTTTTGGAATGCCCATTTGTCAAGAAAATCAGATATAGCCCACTTTTGTATTCAACATTCAGTTTCACTAAAAGAAAAAGTCAGCATTTCCCATTAACTGTGCTAAAAGGGCATGCTGTGATACTAACAGAGTATGAGGGATTTCAGAGTAGCAATTTCTTAAGTTTGCATCATGAATATCATCACTTTTTATTTAATACGAATGTCAAAAATAATTCATATTACCGCAACCAGGCCCTCTTATGTTTCAGAGGAATTACTGGATATGAACCCATCACAATCTGTTGGGATAAGAGTGTAATCTTCAAGGATCAGCTCTTACGTTTACATCTACTGAATAACAAAACCAAATCCTGACATTTGCATAGAATTTCATAGATCAGAAGAAATTATTTTCATAAAATAATAAGCGAAATAACTTCTGAGACAAAATTCGGCGGGCTATAATTCGTAGCTATTTAAATCAAGGAAACATAATTTGTTGTAGATATTAATCAGGACAGTGTTATGAACAATGCTCAGCAGAAATTTCCCAGACTAAATGTGGTCATGAAAATGAAAACCTAGGTTTGGTTGTAAAGTGAGTTTGGAACCATGCAGCTCAGTAAATAATTTGAGAGCACTGTATATCAAGATCCTGGGTTTGATTCCCAGGAAAAGCAATAGTTGATTAAATGTACACAAAACACCTTTACAATGTTAGTCACTTTGAATGAAAGCATCTGCCTAATGCATTACCACAAACACAATTTTTTTTTTTTACTTGGTTCTTTTGACTCTAATTCTCAATGTTTACTAATGATTAACTACAACCTTTACCTCAGCAAAGTCCTAATTTGCTGCTTACTAACAGTTATTAAGGTAGTTTTAAGATTAGATATGAGGTAGGAATAAGGGATCTAAAATATGATCATGCAGAATAATATATGCTATAAGTACCAATAAGCAGACAAAACGCTAGAAGCGTACATTTAAACGCTTTATTTTTACATGTGCTAACTATTGTAATAACAATAAATTAAGCATAATTACTTAATTAATCTTACTCCATACACAAATGTTTAATGACACTGTAACAAAATATGCATGCTAATACGCAACTTGTCCATAGTGCGAATTGTTCCTTAATGTTTTTACTGATTTTTTCCCTATATTGTTCCATAAATACTTCACGAATACTACTAATAATATTCAACGAATGTTGCTTAATAGACTCCAGCTTTGTCTGTCAGTGCATCAAACCAGACTTTTCTGCCAAGGTCTCAGTGCGTCTAGCAGCGTTCACACCTGCCGCAGTGATTACGAAGAACAAACATATTGGCAGGGCTTTTTTATCTAACTGACCGCTGGAAGAAAGTGTTGATGCTGCGTTTACTGCTGCACCTGCAGATTGAGATCGCAGATAAACAATGTGACAACACTGGAAACTAGAGCAGCGCTGAGATCTCCCTCTCCCTGCACGATGGGATCAAAATCACAGAATCAGGAAAAAGACACGCTTGCCTGCTTAATAACTGAAGCGAAATGAGAGGCTGATGGAGGCTGAGAAAGGGGTGGGTCCATGTACAATCCTTTCCATTTTCAACTGTTAAATGAAAATCAAAAAATGAACATCATGTTTTTTTTTTTGTTATTTGATTTTGAATCAGAAACGAAAATTGTCTTGTATTTCATATTTTAAAATTTCGTTTTGGATCAAAAATACAAAATTAAAAAAGGGTCCACACAACAGAATCTGTTTTTAATATTTAATTGCTGGGTTGTGCGTCACCCGGAAATTGTTTTGCGAGCAAATAGACGGGCTTGTGTACCCCCTGGCAGTTTTTCTGTTATTCTATTACGCTATCATTGTTAAAAAAGCTAAAAAAAAAAAAAAAAAAAAAAAATTTTAACGACAAAATGGCAGCGCTGGAGCCACACTCCACATTAATCATGTTTTTATTATTATTTTTATTATTATTTACAATTATTTAATTATTTATTTATTTATTTGTATTTTTAATTATTTATATTATTTTAGTTAAGGTTTATTTTGAGTTTTTTTGGTTAGTTTTATTTTCAGTAATAACCCTGTTTGACTTATTTTTATTTTTGTGTGAAAGCCTGGGTTACAAACAAGACTCAGAAATTGCAAAAGGCTTAGTTGCTTCTTTTATAGCTTACAAATAATTGCTATATACCCGAAAAACTTGCTTAGCCTTGCAAAGCCACCTTTGACATCATATTATCTGGTGATTAAAATTAGCCTTTTGTGAGAGAATCACAAAGTTGATACTTACACAAATGAACGAATGAATGAATGAAGATTTTTGGTAGTAAAATGTATTTAATTAACAAATTCTAAAACAATTTTGTTATCAATTTAGAGATCAAGATCAAGAAATCGAGATCAAAAATAGTTTTAAACAGGTATGTGTTGCATCAGTTAAGTCATTTGTGCTTTTGACACAGTTCTGGGTTTAAAACCCAACTTTTAATACACCAAGCTGAATTGTCACTGCATATTAGTGGATGTATGTCAGAAAAAGGGAATGTGACTTAATTGGAACAGAGTGCGAGCCATGGAGCGAGGAGGAGCAAAAGAGAAGGAGAAGGGAGCAGCACCCGTGACAACAGTGTCTAACAGGGCCTGCTTCAGCCCAGCTAACTTTATACTCAGCCCCCTTACTTTTTTGTGATAAGCTCTGTAATCTGTGCACAAATTTGTGATTGCCTCAATCTCCTATAAAACTCATTTGAAAATGTGGGTGAGTTCTTCAATTGGCATCAGAAGCTGCTCATTTGTGTGCATTTAAAGGGGTCATGAACATGATTATTATTTATTTAACCCTATATTTACTTATTTTTCAGTAATTTATCAAAATATTTTAAAATTTAAGATTTGCTACATGATTATAATACATCATGCACATAAAAAAATGTGGTTTTCAGGGAAAAACAAACCATAAGCCACATAAAAGTCACATTTTATTGTTCAATTCAGAAATAGGCCTAATGCTGACTTGAAATGTTTACAAACATTATAATAAAAGCTGTAAACATATTTAGTTATTTAGCTATTTAGTTCTCCTCTCTCCTTTCAATTTATCAGACCTATTTAGAAAAGAACAAAAATTATAAATATTAGAAGTTATAGCTATATAAACAACAAGCCAAAATGAATTAAAAAAATTAAACTGAAACCAGCATTGGGTCATTTCATTTCATTCAACATAAAATCAAATGTTTCCATATTCCATATGTTCCAGTATCCACAATACAACAATATGTTTTCAATTACATCACAGCAGAACGGTGAGGACGCTTGATGGCACATATATTACTACATATTTAAACTGAGCAGTTTTCCATGTTTGACTGTATTATTATGATAATGAACAGGCTGCATTGTCAAGATAGCAATGCTTAACTGTGCGTGCAATCACCTGAATATTTTGTCAAGCAACTACTCCTTTTAGTCATAAAGATAATCGGAATTGTAAAGTGTGTGCTTTTATTTGTGTAAAATCACAATGAAAACCAATCTTTGTCGTTTTCTTTCATGCAGCACAAAAATGAACCAAAACTCTGTATAATAGGCTACTTGTTACAGAGTTTTTCTTTAATTTGTTTAACCATTCTTGCGCCTTCCTTCATGGGGGGCAGGCAGGGTCCCCCCGGACAGCACGCCAAATCCACTTACTAATCATTATCATTGTTATGAGGAAGCGCAAACTAGTGAAGTACAATGTATATTGTGTTCATATTGTATTGCAAAACACTTTTGCTGCTTTCGAGGTGGGATGCGAGTAAGGTTAGGGACAGGTTTGATGGTATGGGTAGGTGTATGGGTGGGTTAAGATGTAAGGAGTCAACAGTGTAAATATAAATGCAATTAGAGAAATAATTACAGATGTAATTACATGCATGTATTTCTATAAATATACTGTAAGTACAATGTAAAAACACATATGTACACAATAAGTGAATTGCACATAATTATTAATTTAAATGTAAGTACACAGTAGTTAAGGCCACCTAATATGCCGTATACAAAATAACTTTAATAAAATAACAAGATAAATTTTCTTTTTCTTTGTTTTGTGGAAGCACAAGTTTCTGAATACTGAACAGAGAGAATTGTCTGGCAAATAACAGACACAGATTTCTATGTGGCGCTGTCAGTCGTGTAGCTTCAGTGAAAATGACACCAGCAGTTTCTCACTTGCATTTCTTGCCAAAAAAATGTTTTTAAATGGCCTTGGTTTTCAAAAGGAAGTCTGAACGATGGGGAAATCAATGGTGTGATTCTCCCGGGACTCATTAGTTGTGGCGTGTACAACACAAAAATTCAAAAAGAGGCTTAAAGAGGATGATGCAAGTACCAGTGAAAGTCTTAAAATATGCAAGTGGGATATTAATTTTATCTTTAACTGAGAAATATGCTTGTCTGCAGCTGTGCAAATAAACTGTCCTACTGAAGCAAAATTCTACCTTAACCTTGAAATATGTCCATATGTTTGCATCATGTCCGGTCATTTAAACCTTTAAAAAGGAAGAGAATTTACAGTAATACTGGTTTGGGAAAGATAACATGCACCATTTGCAAAAACGCAATTACTTTTTGACCACTAAAGCGCATGAGGTCTTTCTTTTTGACCATATTTTCTCATGCCTGCGAGGCTTTATGACTTTGTTTTTGTAGACTAAAGACATTTCTCAGTCCCATTTTCAACCAAATGGCCTTATGGGAGCTTAATTCCAACAGAATAACAGATTTTTATGTTGCTTCGCGTCTCAAAGGAGTCTCTGCATTTTATCATTGGCTCTATTACATGAGTATTCAATTAAATCTATGAGACGTCCAGTCTCTAAATTTTCTTCCCAGCAGCGGTCCAAACCATCACAACTTATATTGTTTCAGTGGCCAATGTAATTTGTAGAGGTAATAAAAAAAGGCTGACCTTCCTGAAATAGTGATTTTGCCAAGCATGACATGTTTCTGGACCAACATCTTTTGTCAATCCTGGATCAACCTTTTTGTCCAAAAATACAGACCTAACTCTAACCCTACCCATAATTCATCCCTAAAATCAGAAGGAAATGATGGTTGAATAACAAGGATGTAGAAGTACCTAACTCTAGTTATAAGGCTAAATTTGAGATTTCCTGCTGACTTATCCCTCAGTTCTGATGTTGTTCCAGCATCAGCATGGATGTTGATCCAGGAACATGTTCCTGTTCTGTTCATAAAAAACCCCTGAAAATAAAACACCATATTGTTTCCAAATAAATGTGTCTTGAGTACCAAATCAGCACATTATAATGATTTTTTAAAGGTGGTGTATGTAGGACTGAGTTTTTTCACCCGGCTGCTCTTGGCCGCAGGTTGCCAGATTGACAACACCAACAGGAATGAGTGCACATGACGATGAATGAAGTTAAATATGCTGTGTTTTCCACCAACTGGCATCCCAGGGTGCCAAAATACAATTGGGTAAACTACTGTAGCAGTGGGTGGGTTACACAAACTAAAGTAGAGACTGACATTGTATCACTGATTGTGGCATTGTTTTTCAGATAAACAAGTATGTTAAAGGTGCCATAGAATGCATTGAGAGAATATTTTAAATTGTTGTCTGATATGTATATAGAAGGTATGTAGCTTAG
>JAUCMS010000048.1:12730933-12741946 GCA_032357445.1 Enteromius radiatus
TGTTCTACGCTATTAGACGTGCTAAGGAATTGAGATAAATCAGGAAGATTACTTACAAAGCAGTCTTTTGTGGTAGAGGTGATGGTTCTCCCATAATTGTAACAAGGTGCAGAATTTACAGGTTTATCTATATGGAGTTTAAACAATACTAGATAATGATCTGAGATATCATCGCTTTGCTGCAGAATTTCAACACCATTGACATCAACTAAATCTAGAGTATGATTTTGACAATGAGTCGGTCCTGATACGTGCTGTCTAACCCCAATAGAGTTCAGAATGTCTAGGAATGCGGATCCTAATGCATCTTTTTTGTTATCAAATTAAAATCACCAACAATTAAGACTTTATCTGCAGCCAGTACTAACTCGGTTAGAAAATCAGCAAACTATTTAAGAAAGTCTGTGTGGTGCCTGTCACAGTCACACCAGGCTCTGCATTCACCCATTCACAACATGAGTTGGATCACCACCACCTGGATCTAATGTGTGGTTGTGGTCCTTCGTCTCCATCTTATGAGTGTTCTCCGACGCTCCTTCGATCCTGCAAGATAAAGTGAATTAATTCATCTGTGTTCAAACTATCAACTACTGTTATACTCACCATTATCACCACCTCCTTTGCCTTTTGGACGTGGCTAATTTTCATAGCAGTAATCTTGAGGTGTAGACTCATTTAAAGTAATATTCAAGATGTAGATGATTTTGTAGAAATTTAGCGTCACTTCTGGATGCTCTGCAATGAATGGGTGCCATCAGAATGAGAGTCCAAAGAGCTGTTAAAGTATCACAGTAATCCACACTACTCCAGTCTATCAGTTAATGTCTTGTGAAGAGAAAATCTGTGCTCGTAAGAAACAATCCATCAAAACCATCAAGTCATACGGTAGCTTCCATCCCTTTGATTGTATTAGGTGTGCAGCATATGCATCTGTCATATTCCACTACTTCTGAATTGCAATATCAGTGCTTTTGAAATGCAGATTCAGTGAGAAGAATTAACTGTTGTATTAATAATTGTATACTTCAAATACAGTGGTACAGGTTTGCAGCAATTACAGATATGTGGTAAACCCTGTGGGGTATGTGTACAACCCAGTGCTCTGCTTGGTATTCTCCAAATGGTTCTAGTCCAGTAACTCTAAAGAGTCAGAGAGTCTGGATTCGGCTGATGGAGAGGGCATCCTTTCTCACAGCTCACTTCACATATGCCTCCTCTCTCTCCTCTGTCCTGATTCCTTTACATTTGACACAATCAACACAGTGAACCGCCGGCTGAGCTTCTGTGCTCTCCTTACAGTACAACTAATGGACTGCTGTCTCTTACCCACTGGCCATGATGCATATAAGGTTTGCCTAGTGCTCTCAGCTCCTTCTGAATGACGTGCACTGAGCCTGAAGAAACAATTTAGTTCCAAGAACCTACTGTTTTATCAAAATAAAAGGGAAATCTATCTATCTGTTGCCTGTTCTTCCTTGGATAAGCTTTCTATATACATTACCGTTCAAAAATGTGGGATCAGTAAGATATTTAATGGTTTTTAAAGATGTCTCTTCTGCTCATCAAGGCTGCATTTATTAGATTAAATATCCAGAAAAAAACTGTAATATTGTGAAATATTACTTCAATTTAAAATACCTGTTTTCTGTGTGAATATATTTTAAAATGTAATTTATTTCTGTGATACAAAGCATCATTACTCCAGTCTTCAGTGTCACATGATCCTTTCAGAAATTATTCGAATATGCTGATTTATTACTAGAATTGTCAATGTTGGAAACAGTTGCGCAGCCAAATATATTTTTATGGAACCTCATCAAAGAATCCTTTCTCAGGAAAAACACTTTTTTTTTTTTTACCTTAATACATTTGTAAAATGTAAATCTATGCTATGACTTTTTTGTTCATTTAATAGATCCTTGGTTAATAAAAGTATTTGTTTCTTTCAAAGAAGAAAGAATAAAAATGTACTGATGGCAAACATTTAGTGTAACAGTAAACTACTGTAACAGTAGGTCTGAACATTATTATCCATTTTAAATAAATGCTTCAGAATTAAAAAATCCTAACTATTAAGCAGCTCAACTGTTTCCAACACTGATAATAAAAAATCATCATATTAGAATGATTTCTGAAAGGATCAAGTGACACTGAAGACTGGAGGAATGATGCTTTGCATAAATTACATTTTAAAATATATTCACACAGAAAACAGTTATTTTAAATTGAAATAATATTTCACAATATTACAGTTTTTCTGGATTTTTAATCTGATAAATGCAGCCTTGATGAGCAGAAGAGACATCTTTAAAAACCATTAAATATCTTACTGACCTCAAATTTTTGAACGGTAGTGTATATATATATATATATATATATGGTTTATTATGATTGGACAATATTTGGTCAAAAAAAAAGAAATCCAAAATACTTTAAAGTTGTCAAAATGAAATTCTTAGCAATTCATATTACTAATCAAAATTAGGCTGTGATATATTTACAATAGGATATTTACAAAATATCTTCATGGAACATGATCTTTACTTAATATTTTTAACATTAAAGAAAAATCAAGAATTTTGACCCATAAAAAGTATTTTTGGCTATATCTATAGGGTCACATATGGCTTGTAAAACTTACAAATGTATTTTAAACTTATAGATGAGCCTTTGCCATTTCAACATCAAGGTCTTTCCTGACAAACTTTATCTAGCTGTGTATTATTTTAGAAAGCAGTTATAAATGCAGGTCTAAATGTAAAGGTGCTGATTTTGCTGCTGTTTGTCTGTTTTATGCTCACTTTTTTTTTGTAGATGCTTTTCCCCTTGGAGTAACTTAAGAAGTGTTTAGGGGGGCATAATACATCCGTGGGTTTCCGTAATGACTCCGACCGTAACTATTATGGGACTTTTGTGTTACCAAGCGCTGAGTCTCGAACCACGACATTATCACTTCTTTCCACCTGCACCATTACACTGCTTTATGTCTGTTATGTGAACTTTCTAGCGGATCGAGCCTTTCCTAATCTCTCCCTGTATAATAAAACAATCAGCCCTCACATATAACCTCTATTATTCCTGCACAATAATAATGATTTCCCAGAGGAGATTTATTTTTAGTCCCTCTTGACACAAAAACATCCGTGTCTGCTTTGTGTAACTGCCATCACATTGTATGCTGGAGCAGATGATTAATGATTCATACACGCAACACACTTTAGACCAGGAGCACATTCATATCTTGACAGACTAATAAGAAGTCAGGGCAGAGTTTATTTATTTATGTGTTGTTTTTACATGATGTGTGAGGTTTAAAAAATGTAGGTTATTATTAACTTCACATGTGTGTGTGAAGTTTCATAGTTTTTTTTTATGCATTTATTTATTTATTAATTGCACACAGCAACACTGATACACAATTTTCAACAAATACCAATAAGAAAATAATACATTTACTGAATAAAACTTTTTGGTTTTTATACGTTATTGATAAACTGACATTAGTCTATAAAGAAAAAATGTTGATAATGCGCTCATAAAAGTACGAGATACATTTGTTAAATTTGTTAAAAGAAAAAAATGTGACATGAGTTTATTTATTGTCAACCTTTTTCTTGAAATTTAACTAGTTTTTCATTTATTTTTTTTCTTGTAATTTAATCATTTTATTCTTATCATTTAATTTCAACTTTTTCACTTAATTTCATGAGTTTATTCTCTCATTTAAATAGTTTTTTCTCAAAATTGAACGAGGTTTGTATCGCCTTTATTCTCAAAATAACTTTAAGTCTAGAGAGTTTCTTATAATTGCTTCACCCTAATCATCTTCCGTAAGATCACTGCCTTTACAGTCAAATCAAAATAAATAAATATATAAATAAATAATAAACTGCATTGATATACAATTAGTATTAGTACATTTCCAATAGTGCTGTCAAACAATTAATTAAATCCATTAATCGTTTTTGCTTACATAATATATGTGTGATCCTCCATGAACCAATGTGTTTTTCCTACTATGGTAATTTACATAGGAATATTGCACACACAAATAACTATCAGTAAATTAACAGTTATGAAAAACAATTTGAGCTAGCAATTTAAATTGAATGTGATGTGTGTGTGTGTGTGTGTGTGTGTTGAAAATGGCTAAAAGTAGCCAAATGAATGTTAAAAAATTGCTAAATTTGTTGCTAGGTGCTATTTGCTAGGGTAGTATGAAAAGTTGCTAAATCTAGCAACAAAATTGCTAAGTTGGCAACACTGTGTAATACACTGGACGTAGTGAGCGCATCTGCCCATAGAGGACGCACGTCAGTTTTCTGCAGCCTAATAGCGCAGTGACGTCACCGTCCCCATGACCCGGAAGTTCTGCTGCTATTTCTTGACACGTAGTTAGCGGCGTTGGCGGAGTCCTGGGCGATTAACAGTGTGAGTAAAGCTTCAAAATCTACTTCACTAGATATTGATATTTTGTCTGTGCTGTGTATTTGAAGATGTGTGTATGGCAGTGTTTGAATGGGGCTGACAGAGACTGAGTGCGTCGTTGCAGTGCTTTAATGGAGCTGTGCTAACTGAACCCAAAAACAAAACAAACATTAATTCTAAAGAAATCACTGCAGATGTGACTTCTACAGATGTGGCTAAGACAGAATTGTTGTAAAAACGTTGTTTTTAGCGAACATACAACCATATCTGTAATATATAGTGTTCCTCTGGCACCGTGGTTAATTTCATTTTTACCTCTGGCAAAAAAAAGCACCATGGACTTTTGCTTTTTTTATATCCATTGTGGTAATGCCGTGGTTTTACTATGGCAGTATCATTATACAGTGATGTGGTACCCTAGCAGGTCCTTTTTTTGTATTTGTAAAAGTTAAGCCTTCAGTACATGGTGTTCAAATCAGTTTCTTTACCATGATACATTTTTGCATCTGTTTAGATCATATACGCAGATCCTTTGAATGTGTGATTCTTAAATAACAAGGTTAGCTTTCACTTAACTAGTATCTCCAGCAGATCTTCACCAAATAACCGTCTTGGATTTTGTATTATTATTATACTGTCTGTTTCAGTAATATTAAATGTACGCTGCTGATTGATTTTTCTGTTGAATGTCTTCCAGGCTGCTTGCAATGTCAGGGTTTGACAACTTCAACACAGACTTTTATCAGTCTAGTTACAGTGTAGATGATCAGAACCAAGGAGGATATGGCTACAGCAACACAGATGACCCGTACAGCAAGTAGGCCTGAGTTATTAATAAATAGCTCACAATACACATTGTTTCAGTGCCGCTTTACAGGCAAACCATGACGTTAAGTTTATAATATCTGTATAAGTTGGAAACACTTGTCCATCTTCATACAGAGCCGTGCAATAATATAGTTTACATTTTGTGACCATATGAACAATCACCAAGCCATGCTTTGCTAAATAGTACAGTATATATTGCTGTATATAAATGTATGTCCAACTTTAAATATACTTCTGGTTGATAAGATACAAAGTTCGGCGTATAATAATGCATGCACACTTACATTATTCACAAAGTCATGGTGTTCTTATTTCATATTTGAAGTAAATTGACAAGATTGTTGAGCATGTGAGAATATGTCTATCACCTGATTATGACTATATATCTATGGTTGCATCCGATAGACCATATGGTCAGTATGACTACTCACAGCAGATGGGCTACTCGGCACCTCCAGGAATGATGCAGCCCCAGCAGCCATACACCGGGCAGATCTTCCAGCCCACGCCAGCCTTCACGCCAGCCTCCTCGCAGTCCATGTACAGTAGCAGCTTTGAGGATGAGCCCCCGTTGCTGGAGGGTAAGAAAGACACTAAGCTTACAGATGTCAAGTCACTTTTATTTAAAGTAGTAGTAGAGGTAAAGCGATCTGGAATGGATTCTGAGCTTAGTTTTTAACAGCAGATGGCACTCTAGGCTAATTTTTTAACCCCACATTTAAATGCTCACGATGAAGAACAATGTAAGTGGTAAAATTGACTTGAATTTTGTGTAATAAAAACTGAGGTGCATCCCACTGTGAACGCTCTTTCAATTCACTTAAACCTTTTTGAACTTTATGAATGATTATTTTAAGTTCAAGTGGTGTGTGTAAGGGGCTGAACGCAAGCAGAGTATTGCTGTTTTGACAAGGCGTATTGCTCAAGACTATGCTCAGACTATGGACAACAGTAAACCTTTGATTCAGTTTAGTTTAAACGGTAGTTCATCTTAAAATGAAATTTCTGTCATTAATTACTCACACTCGTGTTGTTCCAAACCCATAACACCTTCGTTTATCTTCGGAGCACAGATAATTTTTCATGATATCAGAGAGCTGTCCCTCCATAGACAGCAACACAACTGAAATGATCCAGATCCAGAAATGTAGTATAAAACATCAGTCCATGTGACATCAGTGGCTCAACTTCGAATTTACGACGCTAGGAGAATACTTTTTACTTTTTTCTTTGCGAAACTTTATTTTGTATTTTTTTTTATAAAATAATTGACGTAATCAGCCTTGTTTACATCCGGGGAAAGCATGCACATGTATGTATTCTGCAGTTGTTTACGCTTAGCATACGCAGTAATGTTCTCTAAATGGATAGAAGATATAAATCAGGAGAGAAGAATAGTTTGTTTTAGTTTTTTTTGTGCAAAAAAAGTATTCTAGTGTCGCAAAAGTGCAGTAGAGCCACCGATGTCACATGTTTTACTGATGTTTTTACTAGATGAACGAAGGTGTTGAATCGGCATGAGGGTGAGTAATTAAGGACAGATTTTTCATTTTTGAGTGAATTAACCTTTTAATTATCTATAACAGCTCATCCAGCTCTCATCCAATAGTGTCTGTGCAATCAAGTCAGTAATATTGGCAAATATAAATTTGGCATGAAATGGATTTATTATAAACAATCCCAATCCATCCATGCACATTACAAAAAAAATGTATTGACTTTTTTTCTTTATATAAATAATGCAGTCATTTTTTGAGTCCGAGGTTCCTTTCTCTTAGTCACACTGCTGTGCTTCCCCGGGGTGAATTTATTCATGTTTACAGAGAAATCAATAATGCATTGCCTCTTACATCCTAAAGCCAAAACTTCGAGAATGACTCATTGCTTTAAAAACTAAAAGTGCCACTTGGGGCCGTGTTCACTACAGACCACATCTGTGTCCTTGCATACATTAAAGTTAAGCAGTCCGTGTGAAACCTTCTTGCCCCAGTTCTTCAGAGCTGTGCTTAAAATGGTCCAGCGGTCATCAGTCAGAGAGATGCAGAGAAAGCCACTGAACTGATTACGGCTGGTGGCTGTTGTCTTCCAGTATTGAAAGTGCATTTATCATGCTGTATAATAGTTTTTATTCCATCTTGAGTAATGTGAAGCTCCCATAATCTTTCTGTATCCAGTAGTAGAGTTGTTCCCATATCAGAAATGTAAAGCGGATGACTTAAGCAAATTTATTTTGAGCCCAGACATGTTGACATGAGAACTTGGTGGAAGATAGCTGACTGGCTTGAATAGATGGGAAGTGGAAACCCTGAGGTTTGGACATCAAACCACGGTCCTGACTCTCTGAGGTCATTAAAATCCCAAGGCACCTGGCCAAATTCGCTCCACTGGCCCTTATCAATCATGGCCTCCTTATAATCCCTTTGCTCTGACTTGGCTCTTTCTTTCTCTGAAGAGAGACCCCCCCCCCCTCATATGAGTGTATAGCGCTTTGGTATACAGCAAAGCACTGTATAAATGCTGTTGAAAGCGTTTTTTTTGTTTTTGAGCCTGAAGAGAGCTTGTTTTAAAACATTTTTTGCTACACATATACAGTTTTGAGCACTTCGGTTTAGAATGACCCTTCAGTATGTTGGCCATGATTGTTTTCACTCTGAAGTGGGCTCTTAGGTGGGCATTTTCCACTAGACGGGTACATTTTGGTAAGATATCTTCAGATATTATAGAATTACAATTTAATAAGAAGCCCAATTTTGACGACAAATTGACATTTAACCTTTTTTTTTTTTTTTTTTTCTAAAAAAACGTCCCAGCACACCATTTGATGGTGTTCTTAGATTGCGTCACTAGTGCCTCTCTTTATAGGTTCGTATTTAGTTTTTTGCGGTCCAATAGCATTATGCTAATGTTTTATGTTGAGGTCAGCATGAAATGGCTTGTGATACCTTTTAAAAATTACTCTTCTCAAAAAGAAAACTTTGCAGGATGTTTTCATTCACTTAGAAAACAGGGCACTTTAAAATGTATGTCCACAAAAGTGGAGGAAATGTGTCAAAGTGATCCGGCGCACATCATGTTCACAAATTAACGTCATAAGGGATATGCAGAGATGAGTTTGCACGTAGCAACATTTCCTGCAAAACGTAGCGAGACACTGAAACAGGAAACCCGTGTAAATGAACACAGTGGCTTGCTTCACTCTGACATGTACCAGATTAAATCTTTGAGATTTATTTGCAATCGCAGCCGTTTATTTATTTCAATTGTACTTTTAATGTGATTGATTAGCTTTTCATCAACATTTGGGAAATCCATGCATTACTTATTCTACACAAAAAGTGAAAGTGAATTTTCCATTTCTAGAGCTGGGGATCAATTTTGACCACATCTGGCAGAAAACCCTGACTGTGCTGCACCCGCTGAAGGCAGCAGATGGCAGTATAATGAATGAAACAGACCTGGCTGGTCCCATGGTGTTCTGTTTGGCCTTTGGGGCGACGCTACTCTTGGTAAGACACGTGTCTGTTTTGTCACAGGAGACAAACCCTTCTTTGTTTTCATTCATTTAAATTCAAGCTGAGTGATAGAATATGAAATGCCAAATGTGCTAAACAGATGGTTTTCTTCCTTGTTTTAGACGGGTAAGATCCAGTTTGGTTATGTGTACGGTATCAGTGCCATCGGGTGCCTCGGCATGTACTGCCTGCTCAACCTCATGAGCATGACGGGGGTCTCGTTCGGCTGCGTGGCTAGTGTTCTCGGGTACTGCCTGCTACCCATGATCATCCTGTCCAGTTTCGGGGTCCTCTTGTCCTTGCAGTAAGTCAGGCTTTACAAACTAACTTTTTACTTCCTGAGAATTTTAATTAATATTTTTTATATATATATATATTTATATATAAGTGCCCCTATTATGCCATTTTAAAGATTGCTAATATTGTTTTATGAGTCTCTAAAAACAGGTTTACATGTCAAAAAACACTTTAGTTTTCTCCAAAAATAGATTTAATTTGACCCCATTTCTAAATGATTCATAAACGACTCTGAGAATCGGAGAATCAGTCTGTCTAAACCCCTCCTTTCCGTGAGCCCTCTGCTGTGATTGGTCAGATGCCGCAGGGCTTTATTATTGGTCTACCGCTGTCTTTCTGACTTCACTAGAGATGCTTTCAGAGGGAATACTAGTTAGCACGGACTAGCGTGGAAAGTGCTCACAATTTGCTTTTGTAAGTGAATCAGACACACCTCCAAGTTGTGAACTTCAACACTGTATAATGCATAACACTGCGTTAAACATTGTTTGTCATTACTTAAACTAACGACACAGACAGACAGTCAAGCTGCATCAATCACAGTTTTACACTACATCAGACCCACAGCTGAACAATAGAAACGTAAGTTAGCCGGTTACCAAGACATGTGCAGGGTTGTTACACAACATAACGTACACAAATATGATCACGCTCCAAAATACAATCATCAGTTATTAATCATACTTACAGGTAGAAATTCAGAGGAGCAAGCCGGTCCAAATAAACTGTGCACTGATCCATCTTTTAAGCCCAAGCGTTTGTACTCCCCAAAGCAGTCATCAGTAAAATGACACGAACACAAGATTGGAGTTGTACTGCTGAGGTGTTGCTGAAAAAAATGAATGTTAACAGCTCATTCTTTGTAGATTCATCTTTCAGAAGGGCATATAAAACAAATGTACTCTCACAGCGCAGGGGACAGCGTCTTCTTGACATGATGTAATCCACGTGGATATTGTACTGTTTGTGGGCGGGGCAAGTTGTTTGGGATGTAGAACGTGGGCGGATATTATGCAAATGTTACTTAGTGACGTGTGGCCGTAACAGAAAAAGATTCAAATTCCTAACGACTTGTTTAGGCGAATGTGAGCCGAAAAACGTCATTTATCGTTCACTGTCGGCGTCACAACTTTGCGGGTTGTTTATGTTCACACACAGCTACATGACACACTGCATGAAAGATCAGATTTGAAAAGGCATAATAGGGAGACTTTAAAAATGCATTTTATATGTAAAAATATGATACACTACTAATCACATAGTTGGAATAAATATTTTTTAATGGTTTTGAAAGAAGTATCTTATGCCCATCAAGGCTGCATTTAAGGCTGTAATCAAAAGTACAGTGAAACAGTAATATTGTAGCATTTTATTGCAATAGGTTTTCTATTTTACTATATTTTAGAATGTAATGTGACCTTGTGATCTTTTTTTTCAGCAGCAATTAGATATCACTCCAGAATGTTGTTTTGGTGCTTAATTTTCATAGATTAATATTGGTGCAAAATTATTAATGTTTCTTCTTCTTATTTATGTTGACTCAGTAATACTGATTATTATCAATGTTCTTTTTATTCTTATGATAACCGTATTATTCTTATTCATATCAATGTTTGTGTTGCTTTGCTGAATAAATATTTTTATATATTTAATTTAGTTTTTTTATTCATACAGCAAACTTATGAATAGTACTGCATGGCTTCATTAAAAATATTAAGCAGCAAAAAACTGTTTTTAGCATTTTAGACTGAAATAACTGTAATTCACAATCCTTTTTTTTATTGAATCAATAATGTTGCTGAATAAATATTTCGTTTGTTTAAATCATACAGCAAACTTATGAATGGTACTAAATGGCTTTTATTTATTTATTTTTTGGTAACACTTGAGAATAGGGGGTCAGAATAATGCATTAGTTAAGCATTAATTAATGGTTAATTTGTTCACA
>JAUCMS010000048.1:12754861-12779140 GCA_032357445.1 Enteromius radiatus
GGTGTGCCTTGTTAATTTACCTCATTGTCTGTTCTATTTAAGTTCCATTCAGTTTAGTTCTTGTTGTCCGGTCATTATCGTTTTATTATATTAAAAGGATTATTGTCATTTGAACTTCTGTGTCAGCCTTCGTGCATTTCCACATGCAATCGTGACAGTGACTTTGTTTCCTCAGCAGAACACAAACAAGGATTTTTAACTTTAACCGTGGCAGTCTGGTAGTCATTTAATGGAAGTGGATGGACACCAAACCTTTCAAAGTAAAGTTGGCGTAGGATACGCAAACGGCGGAAGTGATCTGTTGCGTGTATACGTGTATTGAATCTGCGTGTATCGTCTCTTGAAAATATCCCATAGATTCCATATGGACTTCAGGTCAGTTATGTTAGCTGGCCGATCAAGCGCAGTAATATCACGGTCAGCAAAGCATTCGGAAGTGGTTTTGTCACTGTCTGGGCAAGTCCTACTGGAAAAGAAAACCAGCATCTCCGTGAAGCTTGTCAACAAATGAAAACATGAAGTGCTCCAAAATCTCCTGCTAGAAGGCTACATTTATATATATATTATAGTTATATATCTTAACTAGTTGCTAATTAGTATGTGTATTACTAGAATATTAGCCATTAAAGTGTTTATATATTTATTTATTTATATTTGATAACCATAGAAAAGTGTATGAATTATTATGACTTAATTTTAATCTTCACATTTTCTAAATATTTGAATATAATTGATTGTTCCAGTTTTTTACAACACCTCAACGAGTAATAGAGCAGTTGACATGTACAGTAAAGTCATGAGAAGGAGTCGTATCAGCAACCTTTATGTCACATTCTTATCACGCATCACATGATGTTATCCTTCTCTCATCATTGCCAGTCATATGGTGCCGGTGCCAGAAGAAAACAACCTGCTTGTGTCTGTGACAGATGGATCATAAGATCTACAGTATGTAAAACACACCACCGTGTTTCCGTCCATCTGCTGTTTGTGGCATAAGAGCCAAGAGAATAGACAAATCACATTAAGATAATATCTCAATTGTTTCTCTTTTGTGGAACACAAACCAATGCAATGAAAGAGCAGCTTCTATGTAATAGTTTTCTGGGAGTGAATGATATATCAGATTTCCCAGAAAATGATTTGAATGAATGTTCATGTTTTGTTTCTTTTAATATCATATATTTTCATTTTTTGACATATACAGGTATCCAGTTGGCTTCGCGTCTGTCTAGCCAATTTGTTTACCACAAGTGTTCCCTATTTTTGTTTACTGCACTTTGTCAATGTACGGTGAAACACACTTGTGTCAGAAATGAAACCAGAGAGATCATTTTTGGAGAATGTTCAACCCACGTGCGAGCTGCAGTCCGTAATGAAGGATTAATGCACCCTACCCCTGTTGTTTTCACATCTGTTAATATTCGGTTGTGTCCACTGCCATGGTCTCTCAGTGTCCAGCCACATGTTAACAGCACTGTTTAAATAAGAGAAAATTGTTGATATGAACATGGCATTGTGAACAGCTGCGTCCGTCAGTGAGTGGATAAGGGAACATCGGCCACAGTGCATTCTAATAGTTAATTAAAATGGCCTCTTCCTAATAGTCTGTAATGACAGCATCAAATTGCCTCAACGAATAAACATGAATTCTATTAGGAGACCAGGAACAAAGGTAATAAAATGCCTGTATATTATTATACATAAAAACAAACCGTTAATATGGTTTGTGATGGTCAAGTCTCCATAAAGCCTTTATAAATGCAATTAAATAATTGTTTACTTCTTAAAATTGTACAGTGCAATTCTTGAGAATAATATTTAAAAACACATAAACTCGTGTGGCATGGCACAATTGGTATTGATAATGAAAACAGATAGTAGCAGTAGTTCAAGATGAAGCCTGTTATACTGGATATGTGTTGACCTAACAGTCTTGTCTATTTTATAAATACATTTTGAATTATAGGTAAAAACGTGTGCACAAATGGATGTTTCATGCTAAAAGCTCTTGTGTGTTTGCATAATGATGCATTTAAATGCATATAACAGTTCAGTGTATAATATAGGTCTTTTTGCATTTTATTTTTTGTTTTTCTAATCAAAGCATCCAACGTGCAATGGATTGTGGGCAGTATGGATCTCAACATCTAGTATCTTTGGGATACTAGAACACACTAATTGCTAACTATTTAGGATGGATAGCGTGTGAACTGGGGAGGAACAAAAGTGGATTCCAAATGCCCTCATGAAAGAAGAAAGTCATCGCATTTAAAATCAGAATCAACTCAATACCAGATTTATGTGGAAGTATGTGAAATTCATAGCTCCTTTGTTGCAGTAACCTTGTGCACTGCATAATTGATTAGACACTCACTGGTGTGTGATTGTGATCTGTGATTGGTTGCCTCTTGGACAGTCATTGGCCAATGAAAGCGTCTATGGAGTCCAGACCTCCTGCCATCAGTGTAAAAAAAAATATGCGAGACTAACTCTTCACCTATCGTCACTCTCTGCATGACGGCAGCTTTCCACATCACTACTTGGCAGGTTCTGACTTTGATTACTAGAAATGACTACGGCTGTCAGCAGTCATGGTTGACACACATTTCAGGCGTAATAAATTCGATAGTTAAAACCATAGGTCTGACTCATGCATCACCATCTACCAGACTGCATATTATTATTGTTATTGTTTTGTTTGATGCTGATAGCGCATAAAATTATTCCAATATGAAGTGTGAAATAAATTAATAATAAATTCAATTCAGTTTAATTATTCCTTCCAGAATATAAAAACGTTTAAACGTTAGGATAACTATAAACTTTAATCTAAATAAGGTTGTCTGCATTAAAAGGAGTAGTATTCCAAAACGCAGTCTGTTTTTCAGAAATACCATGGGGTTGCCATGGCAGCATCTGAGGATGTCCTTATAGCTATATATACATTTTCTCTAAAGAAGCTGATATTGTCTTCAAGATGCTTATTGAGGCCTTTTGTATATCTGTGTGCCATTCATGCTGTTCCAGATTCACATTGATCTGCTATAATAGACCAAGAATATTTCATCAACAGTACTGAATGGTGTTGTTTTTGTGTATCAACTAGTGTCTGACCAGTCAGCATGTTTAGACTCGTTCCTTACAATACCCTCAGGCACCGACTGTCATCCAGTTCATGTGTAAATGAAAGCAAACATAGATGTTATAGTAACACTGGAGATGCACACAGCCCAGCATCAGAGTTTTGACACGGAAAGTGAATGTAATGACTCCAGTGTGAGGGTTGAAATAAAATAATAGACTCCTATTATTTAAAACTGTAGACTTAAATATAAAAATCCGACAAGGTGCTGAAAAGTATATATGAAAAAAGGAGGAAGCGGAAGCCATTACACCCATGCATTTAATCCAAATATAAAATAGTAGGTCAGTGAAAAATGTCAAACAAAATTAAATACAATTTTATAAACAGGAGAAAAAAAAAAAAGAGTATTAAAATGGATCACAAAATATGATTTAATAACATTTGTGCTCATCAAATAACTGGTATTTGTGCAATTTTTACGGCAAGGGTTAAACCAAAAAATAACAAGGGTAATACTGCTTTAAATGGTGTGTGTTTTTCCCCCAAGAAATAATAATAATAAAAAAAATCTTTCAATTAATAGCATTTTTGTTTTTGTTTTTCTGAGCCAAAAATAAGAAACACACATTTTTCCCTCATTTAATACATTTACCCACTAAAATGTAATTCAGTGAAGCAATCTTGTCAGGCATATTTACAACAACAACAAAAAATCTATTAATTTTTTACACATTGATAGACACATTATCGTCACCCTAGATACTAATTAGTCGTAATTTTACATTTTTTAAAAATTTGCTCTTTATCCATTTGCCAATAAGGTAATAATAATACAAAAAATATATGCTTCCTTATTCTATATTTTAATATGTACAAGTCAAAATAAGCAGGTTGTTTGAATTTTTACATAAATATTGTGTTACTCTGAATGGCAAATTTTGACTTTTTTTCTCCATATGCCTTTCTTTTGTCTTAAGATGCACACCAGTAAGGTTCTTTTTTATAAGGCATATTTATAAACATTACTTAAATGGCCTAATTGAACTATGGCCTAATCCTGGATTAGATTAAGCCATTAATGTGCTTTCTATGGACATAAAATCACTTCTGTGAATTTCTTTCGATCACTATTCGGTAAATTGTATTTTATAAATGTGTGATCTAGATTTTGCCAGGTCTTGGGATGTCTGGGAAATGAAGTATACTTCAGCGGTGTGAATTGGCCTTAAAGGAACAGTTCACCCAAAAATGAAATTACTGTCATCATTTACTCACCCTCAAGTAGTTCCAAATGTCTTTGTCCTACTGAACACAAAGGAAGATATTTTGAAGAAAGTTTGTAGCCAGGCTGTTTTGGGTAACCATTTTTTTTTCCTACTATGGAAGTCACTGGGGACCAGAAACAGCCTGGTTACAAACTTTGTGAACAAAGAAATTCATACAGATTAGGAACTACACAAGGGTGAGTAAATGATGACAGAATTTTCATTTTTGGGTGAACTATTCCTTTAAGTTATGCATTAATAGACATTGAACATTCACTGCTCTGTTAAGTATTTGGACACATTTGGATTTCTTTCTGTACATAGTGTAAGAAGAGAAGATCGTGTTCCCGTTCATAAGTTCACTTGACACTGCATCAATAGCCGACACTATGGGAACACCCTGTGGTGTGAGAATTTTCAAAAGCCTATATAGAATTACACCATTGGCAGATGACGCAAGCACCGCCCACTGAGGCGTCGCATCACTGATGCCTCATAAGAGAACACCAATGCCATCACAGCTCAAGATTTCTCTCCTTCAGAAAGCCAGTTTATCTGCCTATTGGTTACTCAGTGCGACCAGTGGCTTATCTAATTGTCCAGACCTTGATAACATGAATTCTAAGTTATTCTCATCTCTCCTAAGAATGAAGGGAGAATGGATAACCCCCATTGATATTGAACTCTGGTGCAGCAAAACTTAAGATCTTGGGGATCTGGGAGGCCATGGGGTTCTATCTTTCTCCTGATTATGCGCAGAAAATGCAAATGGTGTTATAGCGTGCATATGCAGGAACAAATCTGATATGTGTCAATGATGGAGTTTTGTTTACTGCAGGAGACAGGAAGCACATCCATGATGCATGTGATTTTGCATGCTACTGACAAGTTAAAGATACAGATGGATGAGGGCTCTGGATTGACCCCTGAGGTGGTCAAAGAGCTGTGAAGAGACACCGACTTAGCGCTTCACGCCACCAAATATATTGCTTGTGATTGTTCATTGTACTGCAGGTCTGTGACAGCTGAATATTGTTTATGGCTGAATTTTGCAGACATTTGGACAAAACACATTTCTGGATTAGTTCAAACAGAAAAAAAAAGAGAAGTCACTGACTTTTTGCAACAAGTGGGATTCAGCTTACTTCAGACACTTCTCATTCATTCCTATGTTTAACTGTTGCACAACTCTGAAATTCAATGGCATCAACGCTGTAATGTGATTGGTTATTAAGGCACATGTGATCCAAGTTAGCCGTTATGCTTTCCCCAATAGTAAGTACAGGCCCTCTCATCTCCCTATATTAAGACAATCTCTGAACTCGCCTTAAAAGCAGACAAGAATAGATGGCTACAGTGAGGGGAGGAGTGGAGTGAAGGTCAGACAAGACGGACAGTTCTGATTTGTCACAGCAGGTCAGATACCTGTGAGGTCGAAGGCAAATATAGCAGAATTTACAATTAGTTGCAGGAAATAACATAAGATCTCGCGTGAGACAGGAGTTCTTGCACGAGAAAGGTTTTCATAGACGGTAGTTTTGTTCAGTAGCTCAAGGAGTACAGAGATGTACTTGAGAGGCGAGGAGCTCTGGTTTGATTCCTGTGTTACTACGGTTCAACAAAACACTTCAAACCTGCACAAAAGGAAGCTGAAATGACATGGTTGCTTCAACAAATGCGCTTTTATATCAGTTTTGCATTTGTTCTATCTACACAATCGGGTAAGTTTAGGGTTGGATTTGGTGTAGGGCATATTTCCAACATGATAGAGCATTAACTTTTAGCAACAGTCCATGGATATTTGAGTTCCCTGCCTGTTATGAGTTATGTCTTGACGACAGACTGGGGTCTTGTTCGGAGCCCGTAAGGACACAGTCAGTGGCTGACTGTTTGCTCAGCGATTCTCCTGGGTGTTTCACCTAAAAGAGCAGTTTCTGTGCGTGGTTGGCTCGCGTCTCTTTAAAGACGCCGTTCCAGTCGTGCTCTCTTGTTTGCAGTCTTTTCCTATCCTCCATCAGTAGCCATGTTTGTTATCTTCAGTGTCTGGCATTCCAGTACACTGAAGCTGCGTTCTTGGATGGTTTATTTTTTATGTATTTATTTTTATTTATCAGTTTATATTGCTACAATTTCATGCAGCCAATGCTCTACATATAGGCTGCTAGCCAAAGGCTAACGTCAAGCTCCAGTCCCTGGTTAGGCTTTTGTGTGATTGTGCAAATTTAGTTTTTCTCTTTGGTACTAATTCTGAGTAGTTGCACCTATTGTAGTGATGCTCTTACTTTTGATATTAATTGGAATATAATTCCTGGCGCAAGATTATTTTAACATTTAAATTTAACACAAATTTATAACATTTTCAAAACAATGCAAAGTATATTTTTTTTAGAATGTTACAATGATGCCATATGTTTGATTTCTTATCCAAAACTTTAAGTGTTTGTTTATATAAAGATCTAACAGGTTTGATAGTCAGTTGAGAAACCTGACTCCAGACAGTCACACAATAAGATAAGTGCAAACAATTCCGCCATAGGCCACTCTTCAGCCTATTCACCGCTGAGGGTGCCGTTCCATGGCTTCTGCTCTGCCCCAAAGCCCAGTCAAGGTGGCATCCCCCCCCCCCGGCCTCCAGGCAGGTCGGTGAGTCCCATGGTGCCACTCGTGATGAGGCTGGAGGCGTGGCTTGCGCATTCCAACCCATCACGGTGGCTCATCAGGACGATCAGCTCAGCTACGTGATTCAGTTCACCCGGCGACCTCCCAGGTTCAGTAGCGTGCTCGAGACTATGGTGGCAGTCCAACACGCTCCTGTCTTGCGCGAGGAGATTGCTGTCCTCCTGGCAAAGGATGCAGGACGAGGGCCGAGGCAGATTTGAGTGCTCTACCACTGGCGGTGGTGGACACTATCAGGTGAGCCTATGCACTGAAGTGGAGTCCCTTCGCTAATTGTGTTCTTCTTGCTGAGAAGACCCCCAAAGATGCACGATTGGAGTAGTGCATTTTTTCTTGCAAGAGAGGTTGGAGCGTAGGCTGTCGCCCTCCTCTTTGAAAGTGTATGTGGCTGCTATCACATCACAATGCAGTGAGTGGCCGGGCACTCGGAAAGCACAATCTGTGAGGTTCCTGAGGGGCGGCCAGGAAAGTTAAGCCGCCCTAGGTCGTCTCTAGTGCCCTCCTGGGATCTCTCTGTTGTCCTGGCTGGCCTTCAGAGGGGTCCCTTTGAGCCGCTTGAGTCAGTTGAGCTTAAATTCCTGTCCGCGCTCATTTCCATCAAGAGGGTCGGGACATCCAAGCAGTTTCCGTGCCCCCTGGTCATGAGGGCACACTCTACTAGGAGTGTTGCCTCCTCCTATGTGTTGGTGCGTGGCGCCTCTCTGGCAGACATTTGTAGAGTTGCAGGCTGGGCTACACAAAAAACTTTTGCGCGGTACTACAATCTCCGCGTTGAGCCGGTGTCTTCCTGTCTGTTGCATTACAGATAGGTAGCACTAGCTGGTGTCTTGCTTGCTGCACCTGTGAGTTGAGTTGCAAACTTATATGCCTCCTTTTTTTTTTTCTTGTGATCTTGCACAATAGATGCAGTATTTACAGAACATATAAACTGTCAGAGTTTGGAAGTAAATGTAAATGAGCAATGAGCAAACTAACATAAATCGGATAGCTCTTTCCAGCTAGACCACTTTGAAGATGCTTAAATTCTTTTTTTGTAACAGACTTACGAAACAGAATCTGTAAATATTTAGTTTTCTTAAAGGGTTACATCTTGCTTGTGCGCTCCACCAGTGTGTCTGGTTGTTGTAGTGAATCTGTTGGTGATGCGCCTTTAATTGTGTGCCTACCTCTTCCTCCTCCCACCCTCCCCGGCTGAGTCATATCTGCATACACTCATAGAGAAACAGTCTCCCTCCCACATTCAGACGTGCTATCAACTGGCAAAAACTCACAAGCTCCCATCAGAATACATAATAAAAATGTCAGGCTGGCTGCATCGAGTGAACTGTTAGGGTCAGTATTCCGAAGAGCAGCATGTTCTGACCTTGATTGCATAGTTATGAAACCTGAATTTTATTGCCAAGTTGATATGATTCTATAGGGTCTTAATGAAAAGTCTATAACACACTTTGGTTAAAACTGCTCAATGGTAGTGTAAATTTTTTTTTTTACCCTGTCAAATCAGCTCTGTTTTCATCAAACCATTCTAGTCCATGTTGCTTTAAATGCTAATGAGCTCAGCTGACCCCGCCCTCTCTTCCATGAAAAATGTAAACTTCAGCTGCAAAACTGTCCAACCAGCACATTATTAGGTAAGTCGAAGATTTGAAGATGCAAAAACCCTTATATACTCAATTCTCAATTCTAGCTATATATATATATATAATGACTAAGTAAAGCTGACGACTTCCATTGTATGGCGGAAAAATACTATGGAAGTCAATGGGGACCAGAAAATGTTTGGTTACTCACATTCTTCAAAATATCTTCCACCAGAAGAAATAAATTCAGACTGGTTTGGAACAACTTCAAGGTGAGTAAATTACTTTTATTTTCAGGGAACTAGGCCTACATGCAGCCAAAAAAAAGGTGCAAGTGCAGTTCTCCGCAGTGTCCTGAAGCTTGTTTGGGCCGCTGCCTCTTCTGGCATAGTTTGCTTTTAATAAATTAGAGGATGCATCATTGTGTATTGCTACAAAGTCCTCTCATCTCTGATAAAGGCCCAGATGCTAATGGTTTTTAGGGCTGAGTAAGCAAAAAAAAGAACAAGATCTCTGAGCACCTTAAAATGCTACAGCCAACAATAGGGTCCTCAAAGACATCAATAATTTTCTTGAGTTTGCAGTTACAGCACTTTGTTGAAAAGCATTGAGGTCCAGAACTTATCAGTTGTGGTTTTGTGTATTGATTTTTCATAGTGTAACAGGATTACTTTTTTTGTGCTAGTTTTTTACATTATTGAAAAGATGTAATTTATCTTTTGACATCGCATAATATTATTTTCCTGAGACTGCCTATGACTTTGGTTATTTTGTATATATCCCACTGTTTTACATATGTTAATTAGCTAATTAATGCATGCATTACATTTCGTATATTCTCATAATTCAGGACTTGTGAGTTCCAGCATTACAACATTAGCCATTTTCATTCACACAGGAATGTTTTTGTGTGGCAGCTTACCAGACTCTTACACATTCTTGCAAAACTGCAGATCTTCTGAAGACAGAAGTTCATTTCAACACTCAAGCAAGCCTATCAACCTGTGCATATACAATATTTGAATTTGGAAATACAAATTTGGACACTTGTGCTAGTCTTGTGACACACATTTTTCTCATTTCTCAGTCGTCTTTGTTTCTCGACACTTTGAGCCTGTGACACACTGAATATTTTAGACATGATTCAGAAAGGCATTTAAAGACGGGTTGTTGACACTATATTTTAGCAGTGGCAGCAGCTCTCTGCAGTGAAATCTTTATTTGAGAGTATATGAAATATATACACTAATACTGACTTGTATTTGTTTTATTTCTTTTCAGCAAACTTTTTCATAGCACATGACATTTTACAGAAATGAAAAGATTGAAAAGAGTGTGTGTTTGTTTTTTTGCATTGGTTGAATGCTTCTCACTTTTTCTCTGTTTGGCATTGTGTCTGTAGAAGTTTTTTTTTTTAACAATGATTAAATGATGAGTGACCCATCCACTAGCGTCTGCCGTCTAATTCTCCTGAAAATAAACAACACTGACTACATGGTGGCACAGATAACAAAAACTGTGCTGTCGTTATCTATCGCACTTACTAACAGCTACCTGAATAATGCAGGTGCCTGGATAGACTGGTTTGTTTACTTGTCATGTACCAAACTACACAAGATAATACAAGTTAGGCCACATTGTTTCAGACCACCGATCAGACCACACTACTGTTGATCTCCAATGTAAAATCTGCAAAAGCTATTGGCTTCAATTTCACATTTACATTTTTTTTTTGACATGTTAGATATATATCTTGCAGCGCAGTCCTGATCTCCTGTGGGTTCCTTCGTTCCTGTATTGATCTGCTCATCAACGTGTGTTGTTTTGCACCACTATTGTGCTCGCAAAATAGGTTTGTGAGTCAACCAGATTCGTTTATCTGAAGACATAAACACCGCCCCGGGGGCTTTACATCATTACTCTACATGCAGGAACACATCCATTTTAATTGCACGATTACAAAGTAAAAGCAAAGCCAAATATATCTTGGTGTAATGTTAATCTTGCTAAGCAATTTGTCTGATCTCTTTTCATCTGGCCCACTCTCTCGCAGTAGAGTTTCTCTCACTTTCAAAATACGGCAGCACATACCGACAGGACATGAAACATGTTGCATTTAATGACAGGTTCTCAACAGAGGCTATTAACTAACCAGCCGGGTAGCTTGATTATTTGGGTCATTGGAGTTCCTGGCATTTTTTGGGAACGCCTCCCTGTCAAGTAGATCATATTCATGCTTAACAGCTGCTGCTGGAGAGAGCCTGCTAGATGAGCCAAAGCAAAAAGCCCCACATGGTTCCAAATAGTGATGCATTTTTTAACACCCTCTAGCTTGTGTTTTTATAAAGCAGTGATGGAAAGCAAGCAACTGTGGGCATGCATCTCTTCTGGGGCGCCTACTTAGTTTTTATTTCTTCCTGGGAGTGCAAGATTTCCTTTTAACCTATTGGAAAAAAAATGGCAAGCACCTCATTATTATAACTGCTGGGAAGCTTATGAGCTGCAACGCAAAGTGGCTAAAATGACTGCGAGGTAAAGGAAACCATGGCTCATCGCTAAAATAAGCCAGGACTTGTTGCTCCAGTAAAATGAGCGCCGGAGAGCATTTTAAACATTTGAAGAGATTCAAACATCAAGGTTTTAAACTGAGATAAGAACATTCTGTCATTAATTATTCACTCTCATGTTATTTAAAACCCACAAAAGCTTTATTTATCTTCAGCACACAATGTCTTTTTGATGAAATCCGAGACTTTTCTGACATGTGTCATAAACACACATTGGATTCAATGTCCTTACTGCCTTTCTGGGCCTTGAACGTGTCAGTTGTGTTGGATCAGAGAGCTCTTGGATTTCATAAAATATGAACAAAGTTCTTGTGGGCTTGGAACGAGGTTGAGTAAATAATACATTTTTGGTGAACTGTCAATTTAAGTAAAGTTGTAATTTGGGTTTGACATTTTTCATAAATGCTTAGCAATCATTGGCAATTTTCAGTTGCAATTCAGTATACAAAATATATACTGTTTATACTTTTACACTTCATGAGGGCCCTCAACAAGCTGGTCAAAAAACACCTTTCCCAAGGTCAATCTCTCCTTTTGGTAGCATCCTCAAATCCTCAGAACATGCTGCCTTCACCAGAACAGCTGGAACCGTTTTACCCACTGGCCCCAGAATTTCCTCAATAAACCTGCCGCTTGATTTATCCTTATCTAGTGCACACTCAGCTTCCAAACAATTTCCATGGTCTAGAGAACCATCAGATGAACCTGCTGTGGATAGCTGGTTCCTGGAGAGCGAAAGACATCCAAGCCCTGCAAAAATGTACGCCCCAGACGCACTGACTGATTCCCATAATCAAACAAGCTAAGCTCGATCACCTATCGACTTCAACTGCCATCTCATTATGTAAACGCAACCACGTCTCTGGCTTTTCTGCTCCCACATAGTCTGGTGATCCTCTGCTTCTGCTCTTTGAGAATAACCTAATGAAGGCTATGCAGGACATCCTGGGGTTGTCTTGAGTACCTCATCAACTGGAAAGAGGGATCTTGAGACCACATCTTGCACCAAGCCCTGCCTGACACCTTCAATAATTCCAGGTAGATGTCACTCCGACAACCATTCCCTCTACTTCCACTCTCCATTTACAAGTCTAACAAAGGACTATCACTGACCTCTACTGCAGCGTTACTCGCCTCACATGGTTTAATACTCTTTGTCTTCCTTCCATTGTGGATTATTCCAGCCTTCGTCTTCTTCCTTCCATTGTGGATTGATCCCCATTGACTGCTACTGCAAGCACAATTTCCATATGATCTACTTACCAATGTTTTTTTGTTTTTTTTTAATGTTTAAAATAGCAATCATCATTATTACAAGCAAATAATCAATTCAATAATACCATTAAGGTTTCAAGGATGCACAAAAAAGGCTAATCCTATTTTTGTTTTTACTATAATAACTTTATATATAAGAATTTCAGCATTTTAATTAAGATTTTCGAAATGTATTATGATGTTGCCCTCACATTTTTCACTTTACGCTTGTAATAAGGTTTTATGAGTCTGGAACTGCATGAAGATGTGTAAATAATGACAGAATTATCAGTTTTGGGTGAACTATTCCTTAGACATCTGGAAAATATATTTCTTTTTACTACACACTATCAATCCTCTAGTGAAGGTTTTTACAGTCATTGAATAGCAGCCTACCCAAATCTAACAAAATCTGCAGAATTGTATTAGTGGCATGTGTTTTTTAATCTTGACTGCAGTTAGTTAGACAGAGGCAAGGGTGTTGGTGGATCAATAAGGACCACCGAATCTCCCACAACAACCTGGAGGCTCTGTGTTCCCTGTTGCTACTTTACAGAGTCAAAGAACAGTGTGATTTCTTCTAGTTGGCCCCTGGAGATGGTTTGTATGCTTTTTTCTCTCCACTGGCATAATTAAACATCCACATGCCCACGCCACACCCGCCACCCCATAATGAACTTGTTTGGATGGGGGAGTGAATCTGCCTCGTTTCTCACTCCCTAACAGCTTAGAACACCTTTCCGTTTTCTACCTTAGACTCATCAGCCATCTTTACACCAGCATTACACCTTTTTTTATTGTAGCACATCTGTCAGCGCTGGCAGATGTCAGGAAGGAGACATAGATGACTGCCTACAGTGCAAATAAATAAATAAAACATAACATTTTATGGTATGCTGTACTTGTGTCTCATCAGATACTGTACAGTCAATATGAATATATTACGGATTTTATGCGCAATATGCATATACTCAAATATCCTAAGCTACATTATATTGTTATATTGCATTGCAATGCTCTCAGTTTGACACTCCATTTCCTGTATGGTTGGTGAATTGAAAGTAATTAAATAGGCAAAGGTTCAATCGTCACACCGGAAATTAAGGGTCAAGGTAAGAACACTGCAATGTGGGATACACTCTATTGTGGATTACTATAAATACATAATAGATGACCTGCATATGGAAAATGTGGTTACATCCCACGTACAGAAGGTTGCTGTAGCTTTTGAGCAAACACCTGTAGCTACAGCCACTTTCCTGTAGTTTACCCCCATTCAGGACATGATTGCTGTTGATTTATTTCAAGCAATGGTATATTAAGCCCATATTAAGCTTTTATCTCACCATTTCATCTTTAAACAAATTACAGTTAAATTACAAAATTACTGATAGAGTAGCCTATAGGCTAGTTAAGCATTTTATTGACAATAAAATGCAGAAAATGCTTTTTATTCTAATTTTGTTGTCGACAACAAAAGCTATGCATCCAGTAAGTTATACAGTAGGCTACCTAATTTATATGATAATTTGTCAAATTAACCTGTCACTTGGTAATATGGCTATTTAATACAATAGTAAAATGTGTATTAGTAAATCACAAGACTGCTGTTTTATTTATTTATTTTACATTTATGTCAGCCTATGTTACTGTATAGTTTTGCATTGTCCCATATTTAATTATTAGATGACTTTTTAATGCTGAAACACATCCAGTTTTGAACCACTTTTATTCGCTTTAACCGAAAAATACCAGGAACTTTACCTAAATTGTATTATAAGTATGTTTTTATACACGAGTTGCACATTTACTGGACCTAATAGTTTAGTACAATAGCAAAGTGCATGTTAACCGTTTTAAACGCTAGGGTAAATACGAATATTGACATTAAACTGACCCCTTGCGCGCATGTCGCTCTCTTTACTAAAGTCTCGCATTTCTAATTTATATTTATTAAGCAGATTAAGACTAATTAGCAGACGTGATGCAGTTGTTAACTTAGTCGTTTTATTCTCAGAGACGGGAATAACCATATTCTTCCTCCACTGGCTTTTATTTCGGTTTTATCCTGTGAATGTGCCCTTTGCCCCTTTATTTACTGACTGAACTGCGCCATTACGCATGCCTTTTTTCTCGCAGTCTTCAGCTCTCCGTCGTGTGTTCCCGCATGTATCTGCCAAGAGAGAGATTTGTATACAGTGTTTCTTCAGTTCGCTGCGAGGCGCATACAAAAGTTGCGTTATGATGCACGAAAGTTGCAGCGGTCTCGTTAGCTATGTGCGTTAGCTAGCGCGCTCGTCGCAAACGAGCCGTCTTGTCGTATTCTAAAGTACAAAAACGGACTATAGTCGCTGTTGACAGGCTGTATACAGTGTTGTCGATATAAAATGACACGGAGGGAATGACACAAGAGAGTACTGACACGGAGTGATCGTTTCTGTTTCGACCGCATCCGACAGAAGCGGCGGTATTTGTATGTTCGGTGACACTTTTAACATTAGCGTCACCGTCAGCTCGTTTGTGGATTTCGCGCGGGGTTTTATCTCTCTTTTATTTTGTTGTGCGTTCGCACGGCTGAAGGGTAACTTGTAGTGAGTTTTTGTTGGAGGGGCGTTTACCGTGTTGAAGCTAGCAGGAGCTTTTTGACGGGTAGATCACGGGCTGTCGGGAGTTTGACAAGCAGCTTATGTAATGCTGGCGATTCCCCGCTAAGGTGCAAAAGACGAATAAACAACGCGCATTGAGAGCGCGGCGAAGTTTATTTCGTGACACGACTTCTATGCGTCGTCGTTACGGCGCATTTATTTTTTTTTCGCGAGTTGTTTTTGCGACTCGCTGCTGTTGAAACACTGTCGAAGCTGCAGCGCGTTTTGTAAAATATATCGACCATGCGGGAAGTTCAACGGAAAACTATTGCGGACACCATCTAAACCCTAAAACAGCTTTGGACTTGTATAGAAATGCATTTTTCTTCATTAATCTGGTAAAGGTAAGTCTGTCTCGTGTACTTGGGGTCATTTGCTTTTTATGAGCAGCGAATGCAGAGTGCAAAATGCATACCATCTGCACACGCTTTTGCTGTTTTAACGAATATTTACTTTGACGTTTTCAATGAAAAAAAAAATTTAGCTGCTGCTGTAGCTTTAAATTATGTTTCAAAGCTTCTCCTGCTGCCTTATTTTGCGTCATTTGGACACTCCACTGTATTTGAGGTTTAAACCATGTCCTCGGACTTGTTTTCGGTTCTCGTTAAGTCATTTAGCTGATATTCACGGTCTGTTTGACATTTATGTAGGTTTAACAAGCTTTAACGCACATTAAGCGGTTTGTCAGACTGAAGTTCATTTTGAACGCAGTGGCTGAGCTTCACTGACAGGTGGCGCCACAGGGGTGCATCGACTAATGAATGCATTTGGAGAATTTGTATGAGTTTTAATGTCTCTACGCGGCTTAAACCTTCATTATCTGAGCAAACAATCGCCTCATCAAGCTCCATTTTGTGGGATGAGCTTGAATGCGCTGCAGTAGTTTTTATAAAACTATTAGTTCGTAATGCAGGCTATCGATTGACAGAAGTTGATGAGAGAGAGCAAATTAAATGCTCATGCAAGGGTCAAATACATATTTTAACACATTCATTTTATCACTCCAAGAGAGCCTTTGTGTGGGCATCTGGAAAGAAATGTAGTTTCATTCTGTTTCATTTCTGGTGGGAGTACTGTCCAGACATACAGCATTACATGTCTGAATCTGTGATATTTTCACCAGCAAATAATGTTGGAGGCCTTGGTGCAAGTTGCGTTTTACTTTTAATGTAGTCTTATGTAGTGTAATGTAAATAGTTTTGACTCCATTTACAGATTATGTAATTAATATATTAACTAAATTGCATGTTAAATGTGTTTTCTGTCTGTGCAGCAGGATTGAGAAATGGATCGTGGACTAAAACGCAGCAATAGCAATGCTGAGAATTTAACTTTCGGGGATTGTATCGAGAGAGGCCTCTTGCCTGACATCGGCGTCAGCGTTTCCACTTTAAATGCATCAAAAGATTTCTCGAATGGACTGAGCGCTGGTGCCGCTCAAAGAACTCTCTCTGTGGTAGATCCATCCTTGATGGGACGTAACATACAAGAGCCAGATGTTAAGGTGTTTAAACCTTTCAGAATGCAGCACCAGCAAAAGGTAAAAGAGCCCCTCCATGCTGAGGAGGACTTTTTGCTCTTGGACGAGAGCATCGCGGCCTTAAACCGTAGTTCTGGCATCCAGGCCTCTGATACTTTCACAGTAAAAATGGAGGAGTTTTCCCCCATGGAGAAAGAGAGGCTGGACTTTTCACCCTACGGCCATCCGGGTAAGGAAATTGATGGGAACGAGAGAGTGATTGGAGACAACACCATTGACATCCTTAAGGATCTGGACTTACCTGACTCCCTGTCTGACCTGAATGAGTTTTCTGTTGCCGACGAGGCTGCCTTCCTCTCCTCGCTGGCAGTGGATGATGCCCTTCTGGGAGAGAGCAACTTGCTGAAGGATATCAGCCCTGTTGTCACTGGCAACAGTGCAGCTTGTGCAAATGTGAACGGCACGGGGAAACGGCAGCAGATGGTGGAAGCCAGTGTCAACATGCCGGTCATAAAGACAGAGAAAGACCCAGACTTTATCCAGCTGTGTACACCGGGTGTCATCAAACAGGAAAACGAGAGGCGGAGCTACTGTACAATGTCAGGGATGGGTGGGCCTCTAAGTGGGCCCACCGTTTTGGGAGATATGGGCGGACAGGGATACCATTATGGAGCCAACGCCGCCTCAGCTGTGAATTTACCAGATCAGAAACCTCCTTTCGGCCTGTTTTCTCCTCTATCCGCCTTAAGTGACGGCTGGGTTCGAGGAAATGGATATGGAGATCCGTCTGGGATGCAGAGAGCCAATGAGACAGTACTTCCGTCCACCTATCCGTACAGCAGGTAGGATTGATCTTAATGAATGAGCAGCTTTATTATGATGATTATGAATGATCGATAAACGATAAATCGAGGAATAATTTGCTTTAAAATGAAGGATGAGGTAGTGCATACTTGGGACAAAATATTAAAAGCATGACTTTCAGGCCTAAAAAAAAAATAAAGGAAGCGATTGCGATATTTTCTGAAGGAATTCATTCTGATAGTGAACTATTTCTTCAGCTGATAAAATTGTGGCCATTATGGGAAATCTTTCCCCATAAGGGGCATATGAGCAAAATGCAATCATGGAAAACTTTAAAACTCTTTGAAGGCTTGAACAGAAATACAATTTTTAACATCTGAGAAGTTTTTTTAGTGAATATAATATTTGCATGCACTCTCAGCTCTCTGAGTGTCAGTCAATGTCTGTCAGGAAATGGCGAGTGGATACTGTAGTCCAGACCCATTTGCTCTATAGCATTTTTGGAAAAACTGAGCATGATAACTACACGGTATTTGATGGAGCTGTTGATGTAGCTGTAATTAGTTTTAACAGAGCGTGTGCTGGTCCGCTTGTTCTCCCAGGAGCCCGTGTGTGCTGATCTGTATTGGTGCTTTGCCTGTCTAAAGCAAACACATGGGCCTGAAAGAGCTCCCTTCGGCCCAGAACGACAGATGCACGTTTCTCTCTGAGCCCAGTTTCAGGAGGCTCTAAGCATCAATAACAACATCGACCGCTGTTGCTGCTGCTGAAGTGACATTGTGTTTTTTTCAGTGAGTGTGGAGAGGACTAGAATCTATGAGTCATTATGGCTCAAAATTCCCTGAGTGCTGGAAATAATATAAAGCATGTCCATGGTCTTGACTCTTGACCAATATCGCTTTGCTATGAAATGAATTGATAGTGTTTTACAGCCAGCCGTCTACCCTGAAATATGAATTCATACACTCTTGGGGGATTCTGAAAGATATGAACTTTTAATGACCTCAGTTTACGTTTTTCTGATTTTTACGTGGCAGTAAGGCGTGAAATCGTGACACGCTTGTTATTTGATATGTTGTGTTATTGTTTTCCTGTTCAGCGTCGTGCCAGTCTCATTTGCGCAAGAGAAACCTTTAAACCTTTTTCCAGTGGCTGAATGTTAATCTGGCAGTCTACTTAGAAAGCCAAGTTAGAGATATTTAGGTCAGCATGTTTCTCCCGCTAAACCAACTTGGACGGTGTTAGGGGAAACTTATCAGTGTTAGTTACCTAAAATTTCACCTGACTCATTTTTATCTTAGTTATTTATAGTGTTTACATTGCAGCACTGTAATATTTAATATTAATATTTCTCTTTTTTTAAATATCTTACACTACATTTAGCTCAGTTTAAACAGTCAGACTCCATTCAAAGGTTATTTTGAAGTCATTAGGTGTGCTTGTTTTTCATTTTTAAAGGCATTTGAATTTAAGTTTTTTTTTATTTCCCTGTGGTACACAATAGGTATGTATTCAAAATGTAATGTGGTAATGATCATATTTGCATACCGAATTACAATTGGATTCTTTTTTCCACCAGTTTATGCACTGAATTATTGGTACACTGCATATATACACTGCGTGTTTTATGCATAGTGATAGAAGATCAAAACAACACATACACGATACCTACAATTTAAAATGGAAAAACTAAAGCCATAATATTCTAGTATTTGGTTTGGGAAATGCTAACTTTGTAGCTGCTTTAAAAAAAAAAAATCCATTTACTGTAATTACTGTGTTTATGAAATGTTTCATATCCTTTTGTCCAGCTTGAAAAGATTTCCCCGTCACACAGGCTCTTTTTTCCCCCTGGAGATCAGGAATGTGGCCTCCTGCAGAAAAGTGATGATAAATCAAACATTCCATAAATTCTCATTGACATGCAGCAGGTCAGATAAGAGTTGGGCAGTAGTGATTTGTGGCTCAAGTTAAAAATAGTAGTTTTTCACTATTTTATTTGTATTTTTTAATATATATGTATAAGGCCCCCATTGCTATGCACGTTTTTTCCTCAGTTTTGACACATTTCCTGTTTATATGACCACAGCATATTATTTATTATAATAATTATATTTCAAACTTAATAACCACTAGGGCTGCAACGACTAATTTAGTAGTCGACGGGTGGTTAGTGACGTCACCAATGTAACGCGAGGAATCAACAACAGACAAAGTGGGCGTGGCGTCAGGCCTCGGAGAGGCTTTTTATTAACAAAATATAAAAAGAAAGTGTCCAAAGGGGAAAAAAGGTGTCCAAAATAAAAGCCGAACTGGTGTCCTCGTTGTGCTCCTGCGGAGTTTGTTATAGTCCAGCTGCGTACATCTTTGCCGGCTCACACTTTTAACAGCGGCAGTGATGAGGCTTCATTCAGTTCACATGGACCTCATCACACGCCGCCAAATAAGCTCCCTCCTGTGCCCGTCCTCTCCACACACCCACTCCAGTCGGGACCAGAAGAGCGGCGATAATATTTACATGCAATGCACATTAGGCCCCTTTTACACGAAGGGAAAACGCAGAAGCCTCTCATTTACACGAAACCCTCGTTTTAATCACAGAAAACGGCTATGTATAAATGTGGCCTTATGGAGCAGTGTTTATAGCCATATTTATTTTTACTTTTTTTGCAGTTCATAATGACTAGTCGACTACTGAAATAGTCATTAGTTGCAGCCCTAATAACCACTTTTCTCTTATGTCTGCTGTCTGTGGAAACCGTAAGCAGTTTTATTACAAATACGCACACGTTATTTCACGTCTTCCGAAGTGTAACGTCGATCACGCATTTAAACCTATTCAAAGGGTCTGGACTATTTTTATTGTAACTCTGATTAGGGCTGCACAATAATCATTGCATGCACATCTTGTCAGTAAAGTCGGTTTTGTAATCGGCGGTAAATTCCATCAGGTTCGTGATTTCACATTTACAATGAAGAGCCGTTGTTCACTGCTGTGTAGAAAATGTGTACATATTGCGCGATTATTATCATGTAGCCCGACTCCGATTGGATTCATCTGAAAGAAGAAAGTCACATCCAACTAGGATGTATCAAAGGTGAGTAAAAGACAGGATCATTTTTGGGTGAACTATACCTTAACTACCTTGCTTTACCTTAACTATACCTTTAATACATTTTTATGCATGTGAAAACATTTTAAAAGCATTTCCATGCATAAAAATGTATTCTGTTTGAACAGACCCTTAGAAGTGCATTATGGCACGTCTTTGATTTCTGGAGAATTGCAGGCAGATTTGTTCACAGTATTCATGTTTACATAATAGTATCACTGTTTTGAAGTTTTTCTCATGCTGGTATTTAATGTTTTTGTTGTTTTGTTTAAAACCGTTGAAAAGATTTTGCACTTTTCTTAACCGACACTTGCTATTCCATTACTGTGAATAAACAATTTAATGTAGAGTTTGATTTGGTTTATATTTTGGACCAATCAGTTGCTTTTTCCCACTAGATTTTATGATAATCCCTAAATAACATTAGTCAAATTTAAGTGGGAGAAAAATAAAAACATTTTTTCAACCCTTTTGGCAGGTGTAGTACTTTTAAAAAATAATTAGCAAATGGCTTCAAAGTGACTAATAATAGTATTTCAAAAACAGTCATTATAGTCCTTTGTTATTAATTGGGTATTTTTGAAATATCTCTGCATTAGAAATGAATACAGCAGAGCTGTATAGGCAGTACAGTTAGAAAATGGGCCTAATTTTGAAAAATATGTGCCAGTGAATAATGTTTGAGTAGGATTTGGATTTGTTAACTTCGGCTGTTGTCTAAATCACACCTTTGATCATCTTTAATGCCAACGTCTGAGGTTTGTTTCAACTTGTTTTGTGATCTAAGAATCAGTGGAATTTAAAGCAGTGGCTCTTAATTTCAACAGCTTTCTCATACTGCAGCGGACAGAAATATCTTGTCCATACCGGTCCGTTCTGCTCTCTTTCCTGTGGGCAACACACCGGTATGTTTGCTGCTTTAGTTGACTTCAGCAGTGCAGAAACGCAGCATTTAATATGGATGTTAATTCAGCCCAGCTGGAAGAGTTCTCTGGAAAGGTCAAGGACAGTCCAAGTCCTCTGCACAGCAGTCAAACAGTAGTTTATAGCTGTTGGAATTGTAATTAGAAATATTAATATTTTGAAATGGATGAATGTAAATAATATTTCCAAATTTGATAATAATTAGTTGAGCCTAGGAATCCTATTGGACCCAACAGGCATATTTACATTTAAATTACAAAAATAATAATGTTTGCATTTACCAATACTGCAAACTAAGACTATATATTATTAATCAAATACAGTATTGAAAAAAACCCAAAAAACTCTTTGGTTAGCTGTAGGGGTGTTACGAGACGAGACTTTTAGATTTTTAGAACCTTTTAAAATAAATCATCAATGATAAAATATATTGGTAAAATTTGTATTTTATTCAACAAAAACATTACAAAATGCACCTAAATTTTTTTTGGAATCAACTATTTTAATGAATTAAATGCAGTAATAAACAACATGTGAACACTGCTAAATATTTAGCCACAAACTGACAGGCAAGTAATTAAAAATAAATAACACAAAATTTTAATACCCTTCTATTAAAAGAATATTTGTGTTAAGCAATTTAAAAAAAAAAAAATAACTGAACAATCTTGCCTACAGCAAACGCTGCGCCATCTTAAAGGCCAAAGTATACTTCAGCCGTCTGCATTACGCCATTTTCGTCATCAGAAGGGCTCGTGGACAGGCATCTTTTTTGAGACCGCACAGACTGTCCGCGTACAATAGTGTATGCGCAAGGAGAATGCTGAAAGAGTGCAGGTCAGTTGATGGCGTTGAACATGTATCGAGCTCGTCCTTCCGCACTAATCCGTGATTGAGTATACTGTGAAAGCTGTGTGGACGCAGCTCTGCACGAGACGGAACAGAACGCGAAAACTGAAGTATACCCGGGCCTTAAGTCTGCCTACACTAAACACGATAAACCATTTGGAATTTGTGTCAGCACGTCATAAATCGAATGCGGCAGCAGTTTCCTGTCAGAGATTTGTTGTGCCGCGTCATACCACTATCATGAGGATATCGTCACAAGATCTCGTCACACCCCTAGTTAGCTGAAAAAAATACTCACTTTAGAGCAGTGCTTATTGAAACTTCCTGTTATGATGGCATTTTAGTGCCTTGTTACCCCCCCCCAAAAAAAACCCATTATAATATTAGTAATATTGCCTTGTTTTTTATCTGATGTCCCTTCAAGTTTAGATTGTACTCAGACTTTAAATAAAGTAAGCACTGAGCATGATATTCTTTTATGAGAATATTATAGTAATGTACCAAATAAGAATGTATACTATGTGGTTTGCATAATTAGTTAGAAAAGTTTCTTCCCTGAAGGAAAACAGTCATTGCTCCTTGAAAATCTCATGCAGTTACAAAATTATCTATTTATAGCTTTTCAGTGACACATGAATATGTAAGTGATGTTTTAGTCAATTAAATACTTAAATAAACATACAGTAGAACAATAGAAGGTGTCCTCAGTGTGTAATTGTATATAACCTTTACAGTACGTGTAATGATCACATGTAGATCCTCTTTCTGTCAGGTTGTAAGTTAAATGTAGTCGTGTGACTCGGCAAACTGAATGTTTTTATGTCATTTACTCTAGACCCCTCCATCATGGGGCATTTATGTGCATTCAGGGTGCTGATATTTGTTAGTTCGAGAAGTTTCATTAATTAGAAATAAGTCAGCATGTAGTGTCTTTTGCTGTATTTGGCTTATATTTCTAGAATTTATCATTTGGAATTATTAATATAGACAAATATAGTAAAATGAGTTTCAGTTTTTTGCATGTCTCATTTCATTCTCACAGCTCAAAGGATTATAATGATATAATCTGCTCCTAAAATCCAGTGTATGTCATCGAATGACATTAGAGGCCTGCTTGTGTGGAAAGCAGATGTGTCCACAAACTGAAGAGTATTTCTGATTTGAAACAAAACTCCAGTTTGGAATGACTGAGTCAGGCAAATAGTTGCATGAAAGTGAATAATTGGTGTTTCTTCTGAAGTTCTGGCTTCACACCTTCACGCACACATGCATTTCTGCTGATGTTGAACTAACTGTAAGATAACCATGCCATTTTTAAAAAAAAAAATTGTTTTATTTGGTGTCGAGATATTGACGATACCAGATGTCTTTGTTAATTGTCAAGATGATATTAGGCTCATTCCCCTATTAATGTATTACACTAATATTATTATTATTAGTCGGCCTATTATTATTGAGCTATAATTATCGAATTGCCCTGCTATTTCCCCTCGGCGCTGCACATACACACAAATGAGGTTTCCCCTCCTCATTGGAAATGTTTTAAAAATGTACTCTAAAATTAAACCCACAACAAAATTGAACTGTGGGGTGATAAACCTTTATTTACAATCAGCAGGATGTGTGGCGCACACCAAGTGACCTGGTCAACACAACTTCTGCAGTTTGGCAGTATTTCGAGAAGGGAGAGGTGGTATATACGGATGAGGTAATTTGTATATTGTGGAACAAAAAGGTGACCGCGAGAGATGGAAATACCAAATATACGAAACCACCATCCACTCACTGCTGCGAGGATGGAGCCGAGTTTACTCAGTGCAACAGTTTCAACGCCTCCCGATTCAGGACCAACAACATATTTAATTGATTTGTGTGCGCGAAAACTGTTCTGGATGTTTATGTTAATTTAATTCTGTTAAATTAACATAATTTTTTATAAACCGCTATTGGTTGCTAGTAGGGATGCAACGGTACAGTGAGCCCACGGTTCGGTTTGTATCACGGTTTTCTGGTCACGGTAACGGTTCGGTTTCG
>JAUCMS010000048.1:12798393-12808674 GCA_032357445.1 Enteromius radiatus
ATACAATGTATTTTTGGCTATTGCTACAAATATACCCCAGCGACTTAAGACTGCTTTTGTGGTCCAGGGTCACATATTGTATTTAGCAGACATAAAATATTTTATTTGCAAATGTAATTTTTTTTTTTCTGCAATTTAAAACTGCAAAATAAATTGTAATACCATTAACCATTTATGAGATTTACTAACATCCGTTAGAAAAAGCTTCTTAACAGCTATACGTTTTTGTTAAAGCAACAATTTTGGAAAAACAAACACACACCTAAAAGAGGTGAAAATGCAAATGTGATGTTTATCTGCTAACCCTCAAGGCATCTAAAGTGCCTACAAACAAAGATTTTTAACTCAAACCATTGCGCTCTGTCAGCCATATAATGGCAGTCAATGGGTAAAAAAAAACAGACCGACGAAGCCAAAATAAACCCTACGACTCGTGATGTGGCTTGAGACGTGAGACATGAAACGATCGGTCTGTGCAAAAAGCTGAAGAGTATATCATTTTTTACCTCTTCTACACCACAATCTCTGAATGACCTGAGCTTATTCAAAACATCAAAGTGCTCTGGCATACACACAGGTTTATATACAGTGGGTATGAAAAGTATTCAGACCCTCATAAATGTTTACTCTTTGTTATATTGCAGCCATTTGCTAAAATCATTTAAGTTCTCTTTTTTTTCCCCCATTAATGTACACACAGCACCCCATATTGACAGAAAAACACAGAATTTTTTGCAGATTTATAAAAAAAAGAAAAACTGAAATATCACATGGTCCTAAGTATTCAGTGCTGTGACACTCATATATATTTATTTGCGCGCAATTACTCTTGCGCTCGATCTCATTCAGTATTGGATGCCTGTTATAAGACGATTCAATCACTTGACTTGAGACATGGCATTGGATCATATGTTAGTTATTGTTTCATAAGCTTATTTTATTTATTCATGTATTATTGATTTTGTCTTTCTTTAATGTATTGTTCACAGAGTAAATCTTTTTCAGATACTTTATTAATAGACTTTTTAAAACTTTCATGCAATTTCAACCTTACCGGTCAGACTGAGACTGATTTTCAGAAATACGTTAATTGCCGCTGTCTAAATATCATCAAACATTAATCAGATTTGCACAAAAAACTGATTTGGGCTGACAGTCTGAACGGGGCTATAGTCAGCTACATATTACAACATCATATTTTCAATTTTTGTGCGAACTATCCCTTTAAAGGAGCAAGACTAAATGAAGAAAATATACGTAAGTGCCCACTCCCTTAAGCACTGTTGAATTTTTAGTTAAGTTGCCTTTATCAAGGTATGATTTCTTACAAAATCATAAAGGAAATGATTGCTCATCCTACTACTCATTTTTATCTGAAGTGATTTCAACTGATATCAAATGTTCAGCCTGCCTCGCCGGTTTCTAACCGGTGTCATCTTTCTAGCGACCCTTCTTGTTGAAGCCCAGACCTAACTTTAGGTCAGACTTGTTGGACTTGAGAATACAAGTATTCGTGAGAGCTAAACGTGGGGCCTGGTATTATAGTATGCTGAAACCTGAAACCTTTATTGCCATCGGCGTAGTTCTTTACATGGGTGGGAAGGTATTACTCATTTGTAACAGCGTATTTCTCAGCTCTGAATAACCTGTCGATCAGCTGACAAATGGCTTAATGCGTGCATGCAGATGGGAGCTAAATACGGCAGCGTGTGGCATGTTGGCTAACCTGCAAGACAGTTCTGGTTACATGAGACGGTGTCAGGGATCTGTAATACCAAAAAGCAGATCATCAAAGAGGTAAAGCACTACAAATGAAGCTGTGTCAGGCGAGTGAAATCGCTCCAGCAGTTGTTGATGACCAGTGACTTCGTGGCACTATGCCGTCGATGATTATTAGCTGTCCTGAGCATCTCCTGCCAGATAATTAGTAGTGTTAACTTCCGAGGGTGTCATGTTGAATGCTGAAGGCTGGAATACTCGACATGTGTTTTTAAATCTGAATAGATTATAGAAAACCCCTGTGGTGAAAATCAAGCATGTAATCATGTTTACTTGCATGTCTGTCAGGTGTTTTTGAAGACAAACCTTGTGCTAATTCACCAGGCAAACACTATCGTCGGACGTTTTCGACTTAAAATTTTGCCGTGGTGTTTTGAAACTTGCTAGCACAAACACGCAACCATTACCAGCCAGCTGCGTATATAATATATTTCTTAATTCCAGTCGAAACGGTAGCCTATAATTTCAATACTGATATGAACGTTATTTTAAAAGCCTCAAAAACTGTGAAGAACAGCTACAACGCATGTCTGCAGCTTCAAGCTTCTGAGAAATTAATTTACGTTGAAGCAGAAGCGCTTCAAGCTAGGATAAAGTAAATGAAAATTGTATAGAGCTGCTGCAGAAAACAGAAAAAATGAATGAGCAACAACATTTGCAATGTTTATTCAATGATGTCAAACTATCAAGGCCTTTTGGAAAATGTATTTGTGATGGGCTGCCACAAATAAATAAATGCACTGTAAACACTTATATTAGAAATGAGTTTGAAATTGAACACATTTCCAATAATGGTGATTTTTAAACTCTTTAAAATGTCTGATATTTCAACATCCAAGTGTTCCCCATTGATGCAAACACATAGATGTCTTTGTGTATCGAATTATTTTCCTAACAGTGTGTTTTTGATACATTTAGCAGTTTAGCCAATCGCAAGCTTATCTTTATATTTTCGACGCAGTGGCCATTCAGAATTAAGCAGAACGAGCTCATTTCTCAAAACTCTGTAGTTTTGTTTAGTACTTAATTCAACATAATAATAATAATTCCACTACACTGGTAAATCAACTTGCATAATTGTAATACCCCGGTATTTTTGTGTCTGAAAGGAAAACTACGAGTAGGCTTATCAACTACAAAACAGGAGGTTAAACACCTTTCATCTTGTGTTGTGCAAATTTCATTTGATGAAAGCGAACTACTTTAAATACTAAGTCAATGTTCACATGGCAACAATGCATTAACCTTTTTTTAGTTTCTAGTTTAATAAGACAGCTTTGTAGAAACAACCCCCCATTAACAAGGATCAATGAAAGCAAAAAAGCTGCACTTTTTATGCCTGACCAGTAGTTGGCGATGCTACTTTTTTAGTTTTTGTTTTACACAGAGATTCTAAGTTTTGTTTTTAAAATGTTGGCACCTAAACCACCCAAAATGCAAATATTATTTTGTTCTTTCGTTGAAAATGATGACGTGTAAATGCTCTGTTAGGACATCAGGATTTGAACTGTTGTGCGATTTGTATACAAGTTACGCGTTTCTATTTAAAATGTCTTACATTCATGTTGATTTCTGTGTTCTAGCTCTTTGGCCAGGCCTGAAGTGAGCGGTTCCAGTCCGTCAGGATCAGGCAAGCCCGGCGGAAACACCCACAAGATTTGCCTGGTGTGCTCCGATGAGGCCTCTGGATGTCATTATGGCGTGCTCACCTGTGGAAGCTGCAAGGTCTTCTTCAAAAGAGCCGTGGAGGGTGAGCCTGCAGGACACACACATACTCCTTCATGTTGCTGTTTTGACAGTAAGGCTGACTCAGTGGAAAGCACTGCGCTGATTAATGCTTTGAATCTCAATTTATTAGGCAGTGAACAACAAAGGCATTACAGTACATGTACTGTCAAGGTTGTCTTGTCGCTTGATGGCTTGAAAGGCTGGTATATAGCCACCCAGAACTGAGTTTTTTTCTACTTTAGTACATGTTTGTCTCTAAAAATGTACAGGCAAGCCCTCGCCAGGAAATGCATCAAACAGGCAGCAAAAATGTTACTAGTAATTATATTGTAGCAAATGAGTTGAAAAGAAAAATGCTGAAATTACGTGAAATTCAAAAAAGCATTTATTAAAACAACAAAACATTTATTTAATGCAATATGACAGAAAATGTACATCGTAGAATGAATGTACATCAGCCAAGGATCTTAAAATGCCTATATTGATTGAATTTTATGATAGATAGATGCTTATGTATTGCTCTGTCTTTGTTTCTGATATCTCCGAACGCTGGAATTATTATTATGATCATTATGTAAGTCACTCAATATGCCATTTCCTGCTTGTGTTTATAAGCATGAGTAGCAAGGGGTCTAAAAGTCAGAGAATATTAAAACAAAGGCTTCGGTTTTGCATGTGTTTTTTTTCCATTACAAATTGCATTATAGTAATAATTTGAATGAAAGTTGAAACTGCCATCATAAGTACAGACGAAGCAATGCTGATCCGTGTTATTCAGCATGATCTGAGAATGTTCCCAAAGGCATTTCGTGCTTCAGTCAAAGCAGGATCATGTGACCTTTAGTTCAAAGTAGTTCATATGGTCAGTGTCACAAATCAGTGACCTAGAAAAAGTGCAGAGACTGAAATATTTCAGATTTTTTTTTTTTACAAGACTTACCGCTTTGTTTAAATGCTACTTTGAATTTCTTTTCGAGGTCTTCACCCCAGGTATTTTTTTTTCTCACACACCAGAGCTTACACAGTGTGATTTAATCAGTATCCTTTGAATATTGTTTGATCTTCTCCATCAGTCACAGTTTTCTAAAAGCAGACAGATCAGGTTAGTCTTAATTAGTCAGCAAAAAAACACTCACACATTGTCAACGTGTGGTCTCCTGCAGAGGTGTTAGATATTTCCGTATGTTTTGAGTACAGAATGTGTTTAGAAGAAGATCACACAGCAATAAAGCTCTTGTGCTTGGCTCCCTGACCAAATTCCCTCCTGTTTTAACACATGCTCCATCCGAATACCGAAACAGAGTCCACCTGTGTAGTTCATAGCTACACATATCCACTCGTTTGACACACTGTATCTGTATACGGAGGACCAAACCTGCACAAATGAAAAATAGAGAACGAAAGAAATATAATAGGAAAAAACATAAAGAAATAAATCATTCGATAAAACAAATTTAATTTGTAATTATATTTAATCCTGAATATTTTCTGACATTTTTCCTTTATGTATTATTTTCTGTACTTTTTTTTTTAATATTTATTTGTTTGTTTGTAATATTTCTGTATTTCCAGATTAATATTATATTAATAAGATTCCAAAATAAGCAAGCCTACATAATCTGGTGGACTATCTGGATATATGTGGAATAAGAGAGACGGACCGATATAAGTGTGGGTGGTCTAGGTCTAGAGGTGGAGAAGGGAAGGTGGAGGGATGCAAAGAACGAGATGCCGGAGAAGGGGTCTCTTAACTCTGAAAGGATGATCAGATAATAGGCATCAGCTGAAGTTAATCATTCGAACGTGCTCCTCCCGAAATTTGTTTATATCTAAGCATCATTAAATTCTAATCATCTACTTGAGTGATCTCTTAATTTAAAGTTTTAATGCTTGAGGTGTGTTCGACACTGCAGCGACCGATCGTTGTATGACAAATTACCAACAGAAAGATTATAAAGTGCTATTTAAATACAAATGACTTGACTTATACTTAGTTAATTTGGTCAATTTGATATCATAGTTAAAAAATAATAATAATTCCACCACAAAATCAGTCACACACAAAAAAATAGCGAAATTCTGGAGGGACTGCCTGGAAACGGTGTCATTGATGAGATTCTTAACACTCGGTGGCTTTTGTGTTCATTTTGCAATCACGGAGAAAAGCATTGTAAGCATAAGTTTATTATAAACCATCTGCTGCAAAGGTTGCTTTTTGGAAACGTGGCCCACTTGTTGGCTTGACGTTGGACAGTCGATATACTCAAGTTTAGGGACCATCTCTAAACGTACACAAACCATTGGTATACATGCTGTGATATACACATTAGATTTCTGATCAAATAAACTGTGATATTTATGTTATTTGTACATATGCCTGATTAATAGACAAGTAATTGACAGTTGTTGTTTTTTGTGACTGTAAGTCATTCTTTTCAAATGCTATTGAAGTTAGAAACCTGTCATATTTTAACTTTAGCGATGGTCCCTAAACCTGAAAATAAAGGTAAAGATACTGTCGACTGCAAGTGGACTGCTTTTCTAGAAAACATTGCAAGCCTGAGTAGACTGTAGAGAACTTGAGTGCAAGTGGTTTGCGATAAACTTGTCATCACGGTGCTTTAGGGAGTCATCATTTTCTCTGTGATTATAAAATGAACTCGAGCCTCTGCTGAGTGTTTCTAAAGGCGTCATTGACGATGTTGATGTTTCCGGGCTTAATGACGAAACTGTCAGGATAAGTGGCTAAATTCAGTTGCTATAAAAAAAGAACATAATATAAATCTTAACTCTTCAGTTGATCTGCCACAATTCTGTCAGATCTTTACCATTAATTTGAAAAAAGTTATGGAAAAAAATGAACAAATAAATATGGAAACAAATACATATAAATATAAAAATAAATAAATGAAAATGTTTAATATTTATTAGTAATGTCCTAATATAAAAGTAATATTTATAATAATTTTAAAAAGTAATAATATAGTAAAAATACTAAGTGCTTTATTTGTTTCTTTTTAATTTCTGCAGGTTTGGTCCTCCGTACCGGTTTCTGTAGAGCACAACAACTTTTGAAAAGTCCAATTCATTGTCGCCACAGAAATTAGATTATGTATAAAGCTTTCACACGCTCAGGAGTCGAAGAGATGCTGTTTCTGTAGAAGTCATAAAATCCAGATCAATTGCATTAATAGAAAACTGCGAGTAATAGCCATTGCCTGTGAAGAACTACCCATAAATATCTTGCCACATTTGTTTTTTCATCATAATTCAGTGATCCTAACTCCCAAGTCAACAGTTTCATGTCGTACTGTTGTTTGATTGTCTTCATCAAAACAGTGCTTTGTGGCACGCACAATTAATTCCTTCATAAAAGAAGCTTTTATTTATTTCTTCTTTTGTTTATTTATTTGCCTTAAATCAAAGTGTATGGTGTTGTGATTCATTTTGGAGCTGACCGATATTGATTCAGTCAGTCTTTCGACTGAAGTTGAATACTTTAGAAGCAAGGCTGTTAAAAGAAATAATCCAGATTTAATAGAAATCTACCTTTCTGTTGGTAGCGCGAGTTAAAATGTCCACATTCATGGTAAAAGGAACATTTTTACTGGAAATGAACCCCGAGGGATGAGGTATTCTTCATTGTCAGTTTAAGTAAAGATAGGTAAAGGTAAAGGATTATAGCCAATCGTAGCAAAGTTCATTTTCATATTGATGTTTTAAAGGTACAGTAGCACGTTAAAATGCGGCTAAAATGCACAAATCACTTGCTTTATATTTCTGATCTCAAATATCAGATATGATTTTTCGCATTGCACAGTATTTTAGCATTTAATGTGGAGTCTAATTGTGTGCCTGGTTAGAGCACTGTTTAAAGGTCAGAGCGTGGACTTGCAAAAATGGACGTTTTTGTTGCAAGAAGCCTTGAATTTCATGGGGGAAAAAAAAACATTTCTGCTTTATGCAAAAATAACAGATATGAATGTGCCCTGTATAGAAGATTTGGTCACGATTTAGTTTGGGGATCAGTTCTTACTAACTAACTAACTACAACTTTTGCCTCAATAAATTACTAATATTTTGCTTATTAATATTAAGTTGGAAAAAGGGATCAAATTCAGGGTACTAATAAACAGGCAATGTGCTAGTAATATGCATGCTAATAAATATCTAGTTAATAGTGAGAACGGGTCCCTAAATTAAAGTGTTACCAAGGATTTTCCAGATTGTAAAATTCATAGTTGCAGCCGGACTGAAATGAATAGCTTCTGCTAACCAGCTTCACCTTTTTTGTCAGCATGAACTGAGCGGTGTTTTCAGCACTTGAAACATTTATATCTGTTATTTTTGTTTTTCTTCCCTGATTTCTTCGGTTGCTCTGGCAATGGTGAAGGATGGAGAGCACGACAAAACACAGATGGTAAATAAATTCCCCTTCAATAATGCTTTTGCTTCCAGTTTCAGTTGCCCGACAATGCACATGTGTTCAAATGTTTTTGTCTTTAGTAATTATTCATAGCAGTAACACGGATTCAATGAAGTTCAATCATTAGAGCGGGAAAAGAAATCACCCACATTGTCAGAAATTAACTCTTTAAAATCAAATGTATTTTTAAGTAATTACAAATCTATATACATTTTCATTGATTTCAAATTTTAATTGATACTACTTTTCAAATGAAATGTGTTTTTTTTTTTAACACTTAAAAATGTGTGTGTGTATATATATAAATTTTATTTTCTTTTTTTTTAATAAACATAATGATATAGTAACATTTTATCCAATCATGTTAAACAATTTCATAAATTTATTTAAATTCTCAGTATGAATTCTGGCCGTTATTGATCAAATTCAAGTAAATCAAGTAGCAATTGTAACCAAAATACATATTTTGGTCACACTTGAGTCACTTTAATTTGGGAACCAATTCTCACTATTAACTATCTATTAATTACAACTTCTGCCTCAATAGCTACTGGTTTGCTTATTAATAGTTATTAAGGTATTTGCTAATTAATTAAGGGATCTGAAATATGGTTATGCAGAATACAGCATTGATATGCACTTTATAATTACTAATAAACAGCAAAAATGCTAGTAATATGCATGCTAATACGCAACTAGTTAATAGTGAGCACTGGTCCCTATCTTTTACCAAAAATTCACATATGCAGGATATTTGTGTCTCTTTTTTCATCCATAGTTAATTTCTGACCCTCTCCACAAGGCAAGCATGCTAACTGCACTAGTTATTAGTCACTAGTTTGCATTCTGATAATCATCATAGTTGCACTTTGCCTGATTCTGCTTGCGCCACAGTTGGTTCCTCTGAGTTGCTGTATGACTGCATTGGTATCGATCGATTCTGTTGACGTGTTTTTATCATGACTAATGGAAAGTCTCTTGAGTCAGAGCGCTTCAAGCCTGCTAAACATGTTTGAGCAGGACATTATTGTCTTATTCGAACCTTTAATGAAAAGAAATGGCTCTGAGCGGGGGTCTGCGGGATGAAGAGAAGGATAAATGGTCTTTCGTGAACTTCTCCTTGACTTTGCTTCAGCACTGAAAAATCTATTTAGCTGAGAAATGGATGTCAAAGCTTTGTTCGTAAGGGAGCCAGCAACGTTTAAAATAAAATAAATCGTCATAGTAGCTTCAGACAGGAAGTGGCTGATTGACAGTAATCTCGTATAAAGTATGAAATCACTGCAAGTGAATCCAGAAGTTATTCCTGATGTTTCAAGGGAGTGATATGTTTTCTTTGTTTGAGCTCATGATATTTAATTCGACCACGCCCACGAGCTACACGCGCTATTGTTATTACAGTCATCCACGTGAGACGCGCGCGACATGTACACGCCCACAACAGCGGCGCGAGCTCTGCAGCAAAACCTTTCTTCAAGTTCACTTCGGCTGATTTTTGTTTCTGGAAGAAGACACGCTGGGAGAAATAAGGTTTAAATTGAAACGGGGTAAATCCTCTGACAAATAATCCAGATACATGGGTGATGGTCAAAAACGGCCAAACAGAGTCCAAAAGTAAATCCAAAATACTCAGAGAAGATCGTACACAGAAACGCGCTATCCTGACTTTACCAAGTGCAACATGTACCTGGATCAACATTTTTGTTGACCCTGGAACAGCATTTTGATTAACCAATCAGATTTGTGAAGTTTAGGCTTACAATCAGTGTTTGGTGCTTGTACATCAGTGTCAGTCATCTATCATTTCCTCTGATTTTAGGCATTACTCCTGGGTTAGGTTTAGGTGTAGAGATACGGTCACCGTAATTTTGCCAAGACAAACATGATCCTGGATCAACATTACTGTCCAACAATATAAACTTATCCCAGTCCATACCCTTAAACCTACCCCTACCCAAATCAGTGGGAAATGATAGCTGATTAACAAGAGTGTTGAAGCACCTAACCCTAACCCTAAAACAGATATTTCCAGGAAAAATTATCCCTCAAATCTAATTGTTTGATTGAAATCTTGTACTTGATGTAGAGATGTCAAACGATTAATCGCGATTAATCGCATCCAAAATAAAAGTTTTTCTTTACATAATATATGTTTATGCTGTGCTTATTTATTCTGTTTATATTAAAACACACACGTACAGTATATATTTGGAAAGTATTTACATGTAAATGCATTAATATATTTATTTTCTTATATTTGATATTATATCGAAATATATTTAATATATAAACATAACATATTTTCATTAAATATATACATGCATGTGTTTGTATTTATATATACTTAA
>JAUCMS010000048.1:12815792-12826241 GCA_032357445.1 Enteromius radiatus
AACTTTTATTTTGGATGCGATTAATCGCGATTAATCATTGCCCAGCACTAATATATATATATATATATATATAATGTGACCCTGGACCACAAAACCAGTCATCTGGAATCTGAGGGTGCAAAAAATAAGAATACTGAGAAAATCAGCTTTTAAACTTTCCAAATGAAATTTTTAGCAATGCATATTATTAATCAAAAATTGAGTATATTTAGGGTAGGAAATTTACAAAATATCTTCATTGCACATGATGTTTACTTGATATCCTTATGAGCAAAATCAATCATTTTGACCCATACTGTACAATGTATTCTTGGCTATTGCTACAAAATTATTATTTTTTCTTTTATTACATTTCTGTTCAGTATTCAAAATTTATACTATATTTATTATAATACTTAATATAATGTTCAACGTGGGTGAGTTATATAAGCTCCAACAACTTTCATATATTTACAAATATATTATATAACTGGATATCGTAAATCCAATTATATTATGCACCCTCAGTTGAATATTGTGAGTCAGTGTTGCTATTGTAAATATTTTATGAATACCTAACAATGCACAAAATGCATTAATGCACTGAATTTCAATTGATCGTTGAGTTTTGACTGCAGTATAGACTATGCATGTGTAAGTGCTGTAAAATGCTTGCAGAATGTGAATGTTTCTCTGTGTGTGTTAAAGGGAGAGGATGAAACTCCCCTACATGAGTGACCAGTGTAACCAGATGCTGAAGATCGCCAATGAGCTGGTCAGGCTGCAGGTGTCCTACGACGAGTTTCTCTGCATGAAAGTGCTCCTGCTCCTCAGCACAGGTAACAGCAGTCGGCACAATTCATAAGTGCGTTGCATACAGTAGGTGTGTACAGTAAAGTGACCTCAAAAGGCACTTTTCACAAAAATAATAGTAAGCAAGCATGTCAAGCTTTCTACAGATATAATTCTCATGTCTCTTTGTGGAGTTTTTGCTGAATTTCAGATGACGCGTTTCTAAATGAAGATCACGCAGACCAATGCGACAGACAGCGCATCCTATTTGATTTCTATACTTTCTAAATGCACAGAATTATGTTGGTATTATATATGTGTATACAAATAAAAGTAGACCCTTCACGACAGATTCAAAAACAAAAGATTGTCATTTTTATATACTATATTTAAATGGCTAGGTTCATTTTTATTCATCCAAAAGCAAGCAATATTAGTTTGTCTGATCATCTGAATTATAAAAACAACTTTATTTATTCAAATTTATAAAATAGCCTTATGAATGTTTTCCTCAGAAGTTCTGTGTTGTGTATTAAAGTTTTTCTGGTTATCAGATAAAGGCATAAAACATTTATTTACTAAGTAAGGAGATTTACTATTGACATCAAAACATGGAAGAAATGTTAAGTGATATATATATATATATATATATTTTTTTTAAGAATTTTAGTAATTAAGTGCTCATAAAGTGGATTCATATTTAAATAATCCTTTTGCAGATTAATATTCAGATACTATTGTGATGATCTGCTCGTTTAATTAATGTAAAATTCTGTGATATTCCGCGTTATACAGTAAATCGTGTTTTTATGACTGGATTTGGTAATTCTGTCCTGCGGAAATCATAGGGCCCTAACATAATGAGGTTATATAAGAGCTCTCTAGAAGGAATACTCCACATGCATGCAGTCTGTTTCACTTTCAGTGCTATTATTAAACATAGCACGCACTGTATAACATGCAAACAATCGGTAAATAGCCTGACAAACGGCCACACTTACCAATAAGCCATGGCATTTGTCAGTCAGATCTCTCTGTGTTAATCCTGCTGTCGCATCTGAAAGGAGATCTGGATATAATTGCACAGAGACCATCAACCTCTGCGGCGCTTTGCATAGGCTCATTCAAGTCAAGTGTTTGGCTGGGCAGAAATCCAGCATCCCTGGGCCTTAGATCCCTGTCTGATACGCCACTGATCTGAACGCCTCGGGGCCAACAGCCATTACGTGAAACACATTCACATTTACTTCAGGTTTGCATACTTTCCTTTGACTTGGATGTGAACCGGCAGGAAGGTCACGGGGCGGTGCTCCCACACAGGGCCTCACGCCTCTGGGGCCCGCACTTATGGGTCTAGACTTTTTAAAATAACCTATTTTCATGAAAGTGGATTTTGGTTGCGTCTCAGAATGAAGGCATGGGAATTATTTTCGTACTGAATTAAAGGTTTGAAACTCTAAGATCCCTGTGAGATTCCTGTAAAAATAATAATTATAAGGAACCTTAATTATGAATCATGATTTTTTTTTTATGTTATTGAAATAAGCAGCTTCTATTGACAAAGAATGCATTTATTTGATATAAAATACTGTAAAAATTGTAAAGTTGGAATAAAATGCTAAAAAAGTGTTTTCTATATGTTTTAATATGAATGCATTTTCATCAGCCATTACTCCAGGCTTTCAAAGTATTTGAAGATGCTAAATTAGTACTCAAGAAACATTTATTTGTTTGTTTCAGGTATTCATATGTTTTTGTTTTTTTGTCAGTTACTCAAACTGATCAAAGCAACAGTAAAGATTATATTTATATCAAATAACTTAATATTCATCAAAAAAATGTGATTTAAAAAAAAAAAAAGTCAAAAAAAGATTTCCACCAAAATTTTGGGCAGCAAAAACGGTTAACTACACTGATAGCTATTAAATATTAGTAGCAAATGGGATTAGTATGCACAGTCACACTTTATTTTAATGTCTTATTATCACAATTAACAAACCATTAACTACAACGTTTGCCTCTTTAAACTGCTTATTTATAGTTAAGTTTAGTTATTGGGTAGAATTATGGATTTATGGATTTATGTCTATCAAAATATTAGAACTTTTAACTGTTATTGCATAAAGCTATTTATTCCCCCTGAATGTTTTTGTGCATTTCCTCTCTTTCGGAGAGTGCTGCAAGACCAGTGAAAATGCCGTGTCACAAAAACACACTCTGACCGTTCTCTGACTCGTAGGAATTTCACAGCTGAGACGGGTCCAGTTGTGCTTTTACAAAACAAACTTTTTGTATCTCAAAGTTTTGCACTCCTTCAAAGCAGATCTTATACTTTCGAGTCATGTCGGAATTACCGTGATTACAAAATGTCAACGTGAATATCTCGACGCGCTTTCGCCCTCAGAAGTGATTCGTTTCTATGACAACGCTTACAGAGGCAAAATATAGCCGTGTTCTCACAAATGGCTTAATTGACTTTTGAATTTTGCAAAACATTCAAGAGAGAAGCGAATAAAATAGAAGTGCGTCCATAGGTTCCACTTAACTGTCCAAGCCACGGCTGTTTTGATGTCACGTCTGACCTTTCATTAAGCTTGAAGATTGAAGCTTTTACTCCGTAACATCTAATTAGAGCGATTCTGGTGATCAGGTGATCTGTGAAATGCTCTTCTTCAGTGTAAAAGCAATTAGAGTATTTGCATGTGGCATTTCTTTCATTCTGAGTCTCTAATGAGATACAGAACTTGTTTCTTCTTGGAATATTTTCTTGATTAAAAGGCAATAGTGTAAAGTAAACGTCTCATCCTGAACCCATCTGTTTCCACAGTACCAAAGGACGGCCTTAAAAGCCAAGCCGTGTTTGATGAAATCCGCATGTCGTACATCAAGGAGCTGGGCAAAGCCATTGTTAAACGAGAGGAGAACTCCAGCCAGAACTGGCAGAGGTTCTACCAGCTCACTAAGCTTTTGGACTCGATGCAGGAGGTAAGCTGGCATCTAACGATCAGCAAACACAAACAAGACACTTTACCGGTTTTATTGTGTCTGCCAGAAATGTTCTTGAAGCAAGTAATTAAACATCATGCGTTGTTAAGGCAGAATCCCCAGTCCTGTTCCTGGAAATCGGCCTTCCCAAACCCTGCTTTAACACATCTGCCTCTAATTATTAAGCGTTCGGAAAATGTTAGTTAGCTGTGTTTGATTAGGGTCGGAGCTCCAGGAACAGGGACGTTAAGGAATACATTCAAGTGCATTGCTATAGCTGATTATATAAATAATCTGGATCATACAGTAAATCAAAATGTGACTACTTATAATACATTTTACAGTACTTGTAATTCCAGTTACATTTTTTTTATAAATTGCATGATTGCGTGTAATTTACACAATGGTAGTAAATTATTATGCAGTGTGCAGTTTTTGATGTCGATGGCAATAACCCTCAGTACTTCAGGAGAAAATAGACTATTACAAATATAGAAAATACTATAATATTTTGTATGCTTTTATTCAGGTAGCTTTTTAAAACCATTCATTGTTTGTATTAGTGCTCTATAATATACATAATATATATGTGTGTGTATTGTGTATGTATATACAAAGCATATGCTTTGAAAATATTTGCGTGTATATATTTATATCCACACGCTCTATATTATTTATACGTGTAATTAATATATAAATGTAACATATTTTTTCTTAAATGTATACGTGTATATGCATTATATCTATACATAATGAATATACACAGTACATACACATATACTATGTGAACAAAAACTTTTATTTTGGATGGCATGAATCGTTTGACAGCACTAATACATACATAAAAATGGCTAGTATATGTGACATCAATTTTTTAATATACTAAATAACATAAGCATATGCTTATGTTATGTAGTATATGCTGGATTCTTAGCACCAACGAAAGCAGCCAAAGCAGAAAATGTATAGTTTAATGCCGATATTTGAACATGGAGTATCTGCAGGTATATCAACCCCAGTGAATGTATATGCATTAGGTGTCATTGTTTAAATCATCATGCAGTATGTTATGATAGTATTTATATGCTACTTTTGCCCACAGATGGTGGAGGGGCTTCTCAACTTCTGTTTCTACACATTTGTGAATAAATCTCTGAGCGTGGAGTTTCCCGAGATGTTGGCAGAGATCATCAGCCATCAGCTACCTAAATTTAAAGACGGGAGTGTCAAGCCTCTTCTGTTCCATCAGAAATGACCGCCTTCGATCATAATGCCTTAAAGCCACCCTTTTCTTACCAGTGCTAGTCCAACCTGCCCGTTTCCCCCAGCATCCTGAATGAATTGAGGGACACAGTCGCTTCTGCTTGACTCTCAGAGGGAAGAGGTGAAGGTCAGGCTTCGGAAATCTTCGTGGAGCAGGACAAAGGACATGGTTGTGTGTACTTGGAGCAGACTCAATACGAGAAACGAGAACATTTTTAGCGATATTTTCTCTTTTTTTTGCATGTACACTGCTGAAATGTTTACAAAGGTATATCAAAAAAGGGAAATGTGCCTTTTTTGCGCTTTGCGAATCAATTTCGAACATTTCTCAGGCTAACGCAATGACTTGGCATACAAAACGTATGTCGATGATCCACATGCGTCACGTGTTTCTGCCCTTGTCTGAACCTAACCCTAACCCTTCTCTGTAGGTGGCAGCCCACGATACAAGACCGTATTTTCATTGGTTCGATAAAATCGGAAAACCATTTAGTTTTACCACAAAATTCTTATTTTGAGATTATTTATTCACCTCATGACTTTCTTTACTCTGTGTAACACAAAAGGAAACATTCTGAATAATTTCCTGGTTGCTATTTTCAGCTTACCGGAACATACCATGAACCTTAACAACATCTTGTAAAAAAAAAAAAAAAAGGCTCATCCGTGACTCATTTTACAAATTCATACCATAACAAAGTCATTATTCACCAAAAATGTTGAGAAGCAGATCAGTCCAGTCCATTTGCTGATTTAATATACAAATGTGACTCGAAAGAAAGATATTTTTATGACTCAGGCTATTATTGTCGTTGATAAAAAGCCAGGTTTTTCTATAAAAATAGATCTTTTACACATGTATCCCCCCAACAGAAGAAAGTCAGAGGTTGAGAGAATGATATATTTGTGTGTGAACCTGGACCACAAAACCAGTCTTAAGTCACTTAGCCAAAAATACATAGTATGGGTCAAAATGATCAATTTTTCATTTTTGACAAAAATCATTAGGATATGAAGTAAATATCAGCTTTCATTGATATATTTTGTACATTTCCTACCTTGATTAATAATAATTAGTAATTACTGATTAATAAGAACTTTATTTGGACAACTTCAAAGGAGATTTTCTCAGTATGTTATTTAATTTGTTTGCTCCCTCAGATTCCAGATCTTCAAAGAGTCTTAAAATATTCTAAAGCTCATTTATTCAGCTTTCAGATTATGTATAAATCTAAAGAAAAATTGACACTTACGACTGGTTTTGTGGTGTATTTTGTTTTAATACATTTGAACTATGATTGTTATAACTATTAGTAGACTATTTTATTACCTCAGGTTCACATAAAATAAGTAACAATTTTGACTCGCAAGCATTTCAGGTGCTGCGAGTCATGAAGTCAGTCAACGAGTTCAGGGTAGTTTATCAGATTTCCATCCATTCTGCTCACGTTCAGATTAGTGCATCCCAGCATTCCCTTGTGTTCATGCCATTCGGTGAATGTTTGCGCTCGCTTGAAGTTGCACATCTGCCCATGTCTTTTTTTGTTTGTTTGTTTTCTGTCACGGCGCTTTTCATTTAAATGTTTTTGGAATTCTCTTTGCATATTCTAAATCTGGCAACCCATTTAAGGCCCACAAGTTTTGACCCACTTTTCTTGTCTGTGTCTTTGAAGTGTCCCCGTGGTGCCAAGCCACAAATGCACTCTTTTGTGGTAACATCAGAACAAAAGGAACATTTGTTGTCCTCGTGCTCGGGCATGTGTTCGCTCATTGTTACGTGTCAACTGACATTGCTGCCTGCGCTTCAGGGTTTTTGCACCAGCTACGCTTGATTACCCAAAAATGAAAATTCTGTCATGATTTACTCTTCATCATGTTGTTCCAAACTTATATGCAGTGCTTTTTCGATCACTGTTGTATGAGCTGGGTTTGGGTGAGTAAATAATTACAGAACTTACATTTCTATAATATTCCTTCTGTATTGTTCCTTGTTTTTTTTTTTGCACTTGGGTATCCTGCACATTTCAGGAATTTCTAGTGTTTATGTATATAAGACATTAAGAACATTAAAACATTGACTTAACTAAACTATTTAAAAAAAAACAACAACTTTATTTTTTAGTTTGAATTAGATGATTAACCTGTTCATTTTGCCACTGTGGCCATGTACAGTATTAAAAACACTCATTTTTTTTGACAGAATGTGCTGTCTTTTGTAGGACACGTGCTTTTGGAGCATTACCCAGACACTGTTTGCTTAACGCTCATTTCCAGCTGATGTGAAATCGAAACGTCACAGTACATATCCCAGTCCTCCTGTCGGATTCTTCAAATATTTTAGTGTATTTTAAGAAGCTATTTTTTACCAATTCCTTGCTAGGTTTGTGAGATGTCGCGTTTTCTATTTGTTTCACAGTAGGCCTTGCGAAGGGAGTTTGTGAGCCATAAAACGCAGGTTGTATAAATTCAGAGGTATGCTGAAATGTGTAGAAAATATTTTTTTCGTTGGTAATCATTGATCATTTTTAAGAGCAACTAAAATATAAGTACACAGATTCTCTTTGATATACACATCATTTTACAGCAAGATAATTTTAATACAAAGTTGTATCGCTATCTTTTTTTTTTGTTGTTTTTTTTGTCAAGATCTGTGTTGCAGATGGACTTTTGAAAAAAACAAAACAAAACAAAAAAAACAAGTGTTGTGTATGTAAATGTAAATTCTATAAATCTATAGGGGATATACAGAGTAATCACTGTTTTAAAGAACGACAGCTTAAAGTGTAAGTCGGGGATGCAAGTATATTTTGTATAGTGCAACAGAGTGACCAAAGCAACGCAGATTTAAAAATAAATAAATATTTAAAGCAGTTACATTTTACAGTAGCACTTACTACCCAACTCTAGGCTCTTTTTACTTTATTTTATGCTTTTCTATTTCTTTTATAAAGATTTAGGCTTTGGTCTCACGTATAATGCTGTAAAATTAACTAGTAAAAATATTAAAAAAATCTATAAAGCTATGTGTAAAAGTACAGTATCAGAGCCTGAGAATTTGCACTACCCTAATACTGGCCTGACATAGTATATTTTGTACAAAAATTCATGCAGATACTATCTTTAAAGATTAAGGGCAAATCATATTTCACTGTTTTTTTTTTTTTGCATTTCAGTTATATGTCAAATAATCCATTGTAAAGGATATACAAATGCCTATTTGTTTGAAAAATAGTTTTGTATGACTTCTGTATTACACCTCTCCTGTAGTCAATGTCGATCTTTACACATATTTGATTAAATGTTGGACAAAATTTGTTTTTGTTGTATTGTGAAATTGTGCTAATTTGCTGTTTGTTTGTTTTTTCCGATTGTATATGAATGTTGTCACAAATCTACGCTCTGACACACTAGTTTATATTCTTCTCGGCCCTATAACTGGTCTGTAAAGTTCAGAATACAAATAAAATCATTTTTAAATAAATAAATTAGTTCATCTGTGCCATGCATATGAAGACTAAAGCAAGTCTAACTAGACTTAAAAGAGTTCTGTTATTAACAAAAATAAACACAACACTTTTTTTTTCTTTATTATTATTTAATAGAAAAAAAATCTAAACAACTGAACCATGTTTTTATTTGTTTGACATTCTTAAGAAAGGTAAGGCTCTGAAAATTTGTATTTTTATTTCGTCTTAACAATGTAAAAAGATCAATCAGGCTATTAAAAAATTAAGTTAGTGTGCTACAATAAAAATATATATATTCACATTTGACAAAAAATTATATCTTATCAATTGTCACTTATTTACAATGTTAATACACTCCAAAAGAACACAAATCTCATCCGAGATGATGCTTAAATAAGAGTGGTTTACATATGAAGTTAATTCACATTAAGAAATAATTTACACTTTTCCACTTACATGCTAAGAAAAAAAAATCTGGATTTTTTTTATAAATGCTTCCTGATATACAAAAGAGTGCAAGAGTTTTTTTGTTTGTTTTTTTTCCCCCATTATTAACAGTTATCTCTTAGTAGTTCTAAACCAAACAGATACGAGGACCTGAAGGACACAAAAGACATTCAAAAAGCCTCAGACTGCATAGAAACAGCACACATTTTACATCATGGAGAACCAGGAAGTGCTCGCATATAAAAGCATTATTTAAAAAAATAAAAAAAAAAGTAATTAAAAGAAATCCATAATTTATAATGAGCCCCTAAAAATGCAATTTCTTGATTGTGGCCGAGATAGCAGCAACAGCTTGGTCCCAGGGCTTGTTTTTTTTTTTTTTTTTTCCTTTTACCTTGCGTTGAACTTGTTAAACAGTGGCAATGCACTGTGGGATGCATGGAACAATGACGCTAGGGGAATGCCAAAGTTGCCAGAAAACCATATTATCACACAAGACACGCTCAGGCATACTAACTCGGCTTTTCTGTGGAAGTTGAGTCGTTTTCTAAAGCGGGCTCTGGTGCCTCGCTCCCAGCTAGACAAACTCTACATAGTTCTCCGGAATTAACCCCGTCTTCCCGTCCAAGGTGCCCTCCAGCCAGCCTGGTTCTCTCGACGGATGAACTAAGAGACAAAGATGCAAACAGAAGATCATGTTGGATGCCACTGACAACTTTATCCTTGTTTATCCTCAGTGTGAAAGGAATAAGGACACTTTCAGATTCAAGTTTTCACTCGCCAGAAGTAATCAAGTTGACTGTGTCTCCCAACAAATAACCTTTTCATGCATCTAAAGCCTTTATTTAGCAGGACATTGGTACTGACAAAATTTCTCAATTTAGATTTAAAGGGGTCAAGTTTTCCTTTATCTTCGGAGCGTTACAAGCTGTTGGTGCAGAGACACGATCCCTAAAGATGCAAAAACTAAAGTTTTAAAAAAGGGATATTCTTTATACAACGGCTTGTTTAAACACGCCCCCACTTTTCTACATCACAGAGTGTTTATTTTCAAACGCCGCCCAAATGTTTCCGCAAAGAAAGAAGGCGGAGCTATTATTCCTGCTGTAGTGTTGCTGCCAGTGCCTTGTTTTGGAGACGTTATATATATTTATATTTTTAAATAAAACTGTAGATGGATGTTTAAATAATATAATATAATAATACTGATAAATCAATCTATATACTCCTGAAAACATACTGTAGAATTTTTGGAGGTACTGGTAAATATAGTATTGCTGGGTATGAGAATTGATCGCATCGTATGTTTTTTCATGGTTGAAACGCTGATTGATCGATTACATGAGACAGGATTCCAGTAAGTTGTGCTTGTTCTTTCAACACTTCAGGGGCCTCATTTATAAAACTGTCTTACGCACTGATGTGATCTTAGAGTGTTTGTACGATCAAATCCACGTCAAAGTACAGATTTATAAAAACCGTCTTTGACGTGGAAAAGTACTTATCTCCACGTCAG
>JAUCMS010000048.1:12883723-12897614 GCA_032357445.1 Enteromius radiatus
TCACTGCTGGAGCTGAAAGGAGAATGATCACATGAGCACTATCGTCTTCTTTCCTATTGGCTGTCGCTCCCAAAAGTCGCCCTTCATTTGCATAAAGTTGAGAGATTCTGAGCTTTATCGCGTCGCTGGACACGCCCACATCCGGCCGCTGTCGCTCTTGTCGCCGGAAATCGCCAGCTCTCCATTGAAATGAATGGGATCGCTCCGCTTTGTGTCTGCGTGTGGCGTGTGTGTGAACGGGGCTTTAGAATCCTGAGAGATGTGTTCCCAAAATTCCAAAGTGTTTACGGTGATTTCTGGGATTGTCAGATGGAACAAAAGCCTGTGTTCTTAGCCATACTCTGTACTGCATCATGCTGAACGCCCACTTCCCTTTTGTTCCTGTGCCATCAGCGGGCCAAAGAGAGGTTTGTACTGTATAACAGACAGCGGAGAGGCTGACCGTGGAGCAGTCAGACAATATTTGGCACAGTGATGGGGAAAAATCATTATTAACAACATCTGCCTGACTCTCCTACATCTTGTCAGAAAACACCTGCGTTTTGCTTTCCTCTCCAGATGAGACAGCTTAGGCTGGAAAATACTGTATACGTGACACCTACAGCATATCTCAGCAGCGTGCTAATTAAGCCCAAATGCGAGCTACGAGCAAAATGCAGAAGTGCTCTGGCCAACTGATTTTCTTGCGCTACTGCAGGTCTACTTATAAGGAAACATTTAACCATTTGTTACGTTACACAGAGCCTGTGGTATAATGATACCACACTATTAGTTACCGTTGTTATTCATCATCGGACAAGTCTGAGTTCGTGGAATTGAATTAAATGTGCCGCTTGAGGTTAAACCTGGGTTTGAATTTCAATTGTGTTGCTGCGTTGTTCGCTGATGGAAGCTTATTTTCAACATTCATAAACACACCTATGCTTAGGTTTGGTTTTAAATGTAAACTTGCTCGGTCGGTCACTTCTGTGAAACACCAGTCACAATAAAAGTGCTCAAAGATTTGTAGAAGCTAATCAAAATGGTGGTTTGTTTTCCTAAAGGAGGAAGCCTGCAAATGTAACTTTTAGGAATATTTGACCTAGAGGACCAAATGGATTAAGTAACAGATATAAATTAAGTCACAAAATTATTCAACTACAAGGAGATTATCGGCTTAAAAATTGACTCCAGAAATTAAACACCAAGGTCAATGTAACCTTAGTCTTTCAAAGCTAGAAACACAACAAGAATTTCATAATGATGCTTTTAAGGTCAAAAACTTTCAAAAGTGAGATGTCATTTAATTGACAACTGCATGATTATTAAAATTTTGAACATGCTCAGGATGCAAACATCTAAACTAGAGCCTTTTTTAATTATATTATACATAAGAATAAATGTAGGCTACATTTGTGAATGAATTTAATACATTTTATTATACTTTTCAAATAGTATTGCATTAAATTATACTGTAATGTAATAAATTGCAATTGATATAACTTAAAAGAGTCACGGATTAAATATCTAAAATATTTATATATAAATATTTATTTTAAATAATATAAATAAATATTATTCAATTGGTTATCACATAAATTTAATTAATTCTTTAATTATTACATTTTAAAAATATATATTTAGTGCATCACTAATTTAGAATGTATTACTATTTTGGTAACACTTTACAGTAAGGTGTCATGTGTTAACATTAGTTAATGTATGAACAAACAATGAGCAATGCATTTATTACACTATTTATTACTCTTAGTCAATGTGAAAATACAGTCGTTAAGACTTTAAGATTTTTTTTCTTCTTACAGGAATCACATATATTAAGGCTTCAAAAGTTTCTTTTGGCTCTTTTATTCCTTCAAACTCGCTGAACTGCAGTAATAATTTCCTGTGCAGGTACCTAAATGCATTTCACAAGCAGCTGGACAGCAGTGAGGACACAGTCATGGAGCGATCCAAGAAAACATCTCCTGTGTCCTCTCTTTGCCCTCCAACTCATTAACTTTTATGGTACAGCAGGAGAATGTTAAAATAAGATCAGTTTAATGTGTAACAGAACTTAAACTGTGGCACACGCACACAACATTTCACACAATCTGAGCTAGTTTCCAAACCACACATGGCTCCTCGAGCCCTGACTCGGCTTGCTAATTAAAAAGCCCTGGCAAAGCTCACCAATGAAACAAGCAGCGCAGGTCGTGTTCGAACAAAGGTTCATCTAAGTCCACAGAACAGGTTCAAATAAATCTGGAGCTCCTGCATCAATTTACCCCTGTGGGGCTCTGTTTCTACATTAAAGGATTAGTTCATCCTTCACATGCACTCATGCTGCTGTAAAACTCAATGGCTTTTTAAGATTGACCAAGCTGCTTTTAGCTATGTTTGTAATAAAGAGCATGAGAAGATCTGACCTACATTCATGGGGAGATTTTGAACAGCAAGGGAGTGAGAAAATAAGTAAATCAGGGGAAATTGTGTGATATTTATTTTAGAGAATAAAAAAACTAAACAGAAAAAAATGCAATTAATTTATACACAAAACCTTTGTATTTCTTGGCGAAAACAACAACAATTTAAAGCAGCATTACACTTACGGTGTGTTCACACGGGGCGTCAGAGTCAACGCTTGACGGAAGGCGTGGCTGAAGTTTGACGCCATGGTCATAGTAGCGTCAGCCAATGAAATTAGACAATTTGCTGCTCTTGAACAGGATGAACGTGATTGGCTGCTGCCTGGCTACTGTATTTGCATAGAGCGATCTGATTGGCGCTTCATTCATCATTGAAAAATTCTCAACTTTTGCAACGCCAGTGAAGCGCCGCCGACGGATCCACAATTCTTTTCGGCAACGCTTGACGTCACCCATTCAAAGTCAATGGGAAGCGTTGACGCTGGCGCCCCGTGTGAACACAATGTTACTGTTTATGGTTAAACCCTTTTTCGTCTTTGACACACACACACACACACATATATATATTTGTGTGAACAATTGTTAGAAAGAAAAATCTACATGTGACTTCCACTTGAGGCTGACAGACACGACAAAATTAGTAGCTCAATTTGTAGCATGGAAATATTGTGACATATGCTGTGAATTCAAGAAGGATGTTTTGGTCAAAGAGGACACTGAACTAAACAGGAAGCCTTAACCAGTGAGAATGTCTATGAGAGAGCAAAACTGTGGAATGGTCCCTCTTTATGAGCGTTCCTGAAACACAGCCCATTAGCTAAAGGCCTCATACTTTACATCATAACAGCTTATCCCAGAGCAGGTGGCCTAAAACCCACAAACAAGAAAATAAATTGCCTCCTCTCAACAAATTTAAGCCTCTTGACACTTCAAAGAAGCTTTGAGCAGAACGAAGACCACCAGTTTCTTACTTTCTTTTTGCTACACAAATGAAAAAGATACATGTAAGCTGATTTTTGCATCCCGGCCTAAACTTTTAGGAATGCTCCTGGTTAAAGTTAAGCTCTATCAATAGAATATTGACGGCTGTTGGATGAAATGATTTTGTTATACTGTTGAGTATAATAATAAAATAACTCTGTCCCGGAACCCGGAACATTCCAATGAATGAAGCAAGTGAACGGTGCTTCCTTTTTCCTGCCTGGAAAAGGGATGTTGAAAACTGTGGGGCGTACATCTTTTTCCAGATGTATGCAAACTACTGCATGATCGTCTAAAATCAACCCAACAAGATGATAAGCCTTTAACTTTAAATTGTCTTTTAATTATAAGCATAAAACCAACATTCATTCATTCATTTATTTTTATTTTATTTTATTTATTTTCCCCTTCCCAAGGATGAAATATTCACATTGTGGTGACAACCCAAAAGGCTCATATATATATATATATATATATATATATATATATATATATGTATGCTGTGTCCAAATAAGTGGCCAATATTACAAATGTAAGGTACTTTTTTTTAAACAAATTAAAAGAAAACACTAAAATCACAGTCATTTAAAAAAAATAATTCAGTCATTTTAAATGCTACAAGTGAATTCAGGCAACAAAGCAGTATATATACACATATATATATATATATATATATATATATATAAAATGTATAATTTATAATAAATTTAATATAATATAAATATAAATTAAATAATATAATATATATATATATATATATAATTTCTAATATATGTCATATAATATAAAATAAATTATATATATATTTATTTATTTAATTTTTTATAAATATGCAAAACATGCACATCACATGCAAAAGATTAAACTTAACAGTGCTACTAAATTGTTAGGGTTTTTAAAGATTAACTTTATGGGAGCGTTAGATGTGATCTGCATAAAAATATAGGAAATGAGCTTGTGTATATAATCACCCATTTAACAGTGGCCAATATGTACAGTAACGTTTCTGAAGAAAATATGGGTGACAGCTGACCATGAAACCTATGTTTTAGCTAGTTTTCTCATCTGCCAGGGAAACATCTTAAATAGAAAATCACTTATTCACTATTAACTATGACTTTTCCCTCAATAAATTCTTAGTAGTTCATATGGTGATTAAGTTCAGGTATTGGGTAGAATAAGGTTAGGTTAGGCATTAAAATGTGCTTAACTACTGCTAATAAATGGCTAATATTCTAATAATATGCAAGCAACTAAGAGAACTGATTAAAAATGGAAGTAGTGGAAAATGTTTTGTTCCATATTATGATAAGCATTAAAGTGTAACAGACGAAAAACCATGGAAGGAGTGGTATGAGTTACAATAAAAGTTAAAGGTAAAGTTAAAAGGTTTGTTCAAATGTCTAACCCTAAATATGACCTAAGTAATAGTGTAATAGTGAGGAACACACCAACCATACATTATTAATGCATCCATAATCCATCATTTATAGTAAGTAATAGAGAGCCTTGTTTGATTGTAATCCTGTTCGTAAGAGCACACTTAATGCAGTTATAATCTCATAGTGTATCTGAGTTTCTTTATTAAAGAGGATACGTAATCCTGCTGAGGATAATCCTGCTTCACTCACGCTCAGTGTGACAGCCTGCAGTCTTAAAGAGAAGCCACATCAGCTATCGTAGGCTGCCTCCAGACACAGGCCTGAGATTATAGAGCGACAATAATTATCAAGCGGAGGCTGCCCTAATTTCCCTTCCAGCCCACTCCTCATGGAGCTCTAACCAAACTAAAACACACACGCTGTTTCTTTGTTGTCCTCTCATGCGTGAGCCTGTGGATGTGCCCTGATCCCTGCAGGGAAGCGCTGCTGATTGTATCTTCTCTCCATTCACAGCTGTGCAGTGTGAAAACAGCCTCCTCCTTTGGGAGGTAACATGTTCTCTTTCCCTTTATAACCTGTAAGAACTCAACCTTTAAAAAGGCTTTTTGGAGAGCAGTCTACCTAAACTGTGTTTTTGCGACACACTTGACAAACAGTTTTGTGAATTATATAGAGTCTGCTACTGATTACAGATCACATGATGAAAATTCTAATATAGATTACATTTATCGAATTCTATATATTATATTATTTTTAACTTACTTTTGACCTAACTATAAATAAAATTAAATAAAAGAATAATTAAATAAACCATTACATGCCATGGTCAAAGTCTCCCAGGTTTTAGTAGCTTGTGTAATGGTTAATTTCATACATGGTCTAATTGAACGATACGTATCCACTAATTGGACTGCAAATTAATTTACATGGCATTACATAATCCAGATTACATGTAAGCAGTTGCTAATATTTATATGCTCAAATATTTTCAGGACCGCTGTAACACAATTATTGCTGTGATAAATAAATGTCACAAAATTCACAAAAAAAGATCTAATAGAAAACGTAAATTGTTATCCTTTAATCAATCAATAAATCAGGTGTTGATATTAGCTAACCCAATCATCGTAAAATCATCAACCAGCCTGGTCAATTTATATTGACCTATTGCTATAGCAATTCATGCAGAAATTATAATAAAACAATGTTTATTTTTTAACACCAAAACAGAAGCCAACATACCGTTGCCATAGTAACCTCTTCAGGCCAATGTGAATTCTGTTAGTTTGAAATGTGTTTTGACTCGTAACCTAACTTGTGTTTACTGAAACATCACATGAACATTTCTGAAAAAATAAGTTTGAAAACTCCACTCCTTCAAACCTCTGTAATTCTCACCCTGACCTTCTCACCCGACAATCTCTATTCACCAGGGTGTCATCATTCATCACAGCTTCAAAACGTTCAAACCAGATGACCTACAGAGGTGCAGAGGTGACCGGGCCCGCTCAGGACAGATGGAGGGGAAAAAAAGGGAAATTACAAATGAGTCAGTGGTGGAAGTCATACACACGTTTACTTCAGTAAAAAAGAGGAAGGGTGGACTGATAGGGAATTTAGACATTGTGATATACAGAGCACTGCGCAACAAAGTTACGAAGAGTGTGATTTCTTGGCCCTTTGTGATGTGGCAACAACAAATCTAGTTGAAAATACAGTAAATCAAACGTTTACAAGCCATAATCATTCAGTAGAAATGTGACATTGCTACTCATTAACTTCATAATTGTTTTTAAATTGCATAGAGTTACACTAAACCTGAGACCAGAATATACTCCTATGATTTTGTGCAACCAAGAACATCCTAAACACACCTTAGCAACTCAAGCTAGGGTTGTGCCGATAGATTATAGTATTCTGCATAATAAATAAATAACCACGCCAAAACTCTGTATTGGTGATCTCACAAGCTGAAGGATGATAAGCATATTTTCCAACCCATTTACATCTTTCTAGCTCTGTGGCACCAAGTTTCAGCCATGCACAGCACACTTTGACGCCTTAAGTAAAAGCAAAAGACAACATGCCTAGAGTAAATTTGACAAGTAACCATACCTGAACAATTACTGACACCCTATACCATATGTCTATAAATGCCTTCCCCTTCGAAACAATCCTTCCTTGTGCCATTATTTGGGTGTTGCCAAAACATGAGTCACTTCGAACATTTGCTTATTTCCTAAGAACCTCCTCGAATCATCATCTTTTAATGTCAATTAGAAATACAAGAGCGGTAATTGGTGTTCACAGGGTTATTGAATATGATTTCAGGTCTGTGGGAAATCATGTCAAGTTAATGTGGTTATTGTTTGTGAAGCAGGTTACTGTTACGCATGATAGGTCAAACATCACATACTGCGGGCCACTGAGTGAACCAGGCGTCTGTCAAAAATTAGCAATGGAGAAACAGGATAGTAATGGTTTTCTCATGAGAACTCTTTTGACAGAAAGCTAGTAGACAAACCTAACAAAGCTCGAAAGCAAGCATAGCTATCTTCTCCCATCCTTAATTATGACGTGCCGAGACAAATATTATTAAAGCTGATGATTCCAGTCCTAGCAACCACATCAAAGATGAGTTTTTTTTCCCCGGCTATACAACTTCACATCACAACCCCAGAGGAATTTAAAGCTGTCAAACTTGGGAGCTGGGACACACCAGGGTTAAGGTGTAGTAAGGGTTAACCTTACTGGGTTCGACCCACAGGGCCAGTCTCTCTCTGCCGGCCGGGGTCAGTGTTTGTTATGAAAGTTAATGGGGAGTGGAGTGGAAATTTCAGGCGGGGTGATCTGCAGGAGATCAGCATGACAGTGTGATGCATTTGTGAAATGTTAACGTGAGGAAGTATTCTTGTGGTTATCTGCCAGAACACCTGTGCCAACATGAGGAGAGTAATGGCTTCCTACATCCACTAAAATAAGCTTCTTTTATAGTACTTGCAAAATACAAGATATATGAGAGCATTAAGTGTGCTATTGTTTATTGCAATGATATTCAGAAGCTTTCAAGTGTGACTTAAGAGTCCAAATACTTTTGGAGCCAGTACTATTCCAGTTCATAGCTGACTCAAAAGTGACAAATTATTCATTTAAAAGTAGTTTTACAAATCGTAAGCTCTCTGCTTCTTCTGTCTTGACCTTCAGTATCACTTGCTGACTCTTTTTTTTTGTTTTGTTTATTAATATGTAACAGTTTGCTTATTACACAAGACAACGAAACAAAGTGCATGCCACCCACATTCGTAAACAATATCTTACTTTTCAGGGCTTGAATTAAAGCTTTCCCGTCCTTAATCAGCTCCTTGATGAACTTATTGGTCTTCTCTAATTCCAGTTCATGAGACTTCAGCCTCTCTCGGAACTGAGGGCTGTCCAAATAGCAGTCGCTGAACTCTAACGCAGGCAATCCCATACTTGCTCCAGCTCCACAGCCCAGGACAACAGCGGAATGCAATGCAGATTCAAGTTTAATGCAACTTTACCTAATCATACAAAAAAACACTGAAGATAAAAACTACATAGCTGTAGTCGGAAACGGATGCTTTCTAACAAAAAGGAGGAAAAATCACAAGTGCATCTCGTCTTCAACGTCACTGCGCACAAGAATGAGCTATTTTGCCGCGATATGTCAATCAAGGGAATCCACAGAAGACCCGTGCGCTTCTCATGACGACGTCATAATGTTCCGCTGCAGGCTGATGATAAAACAAAACGCGGTAATTGCGGACTCCTGCTTGGGCGTTTTTAAGCGCGTCTGTACCAACCTACCATGAAGCGGATAATCCTGTGATTGCCATCTCGTGCAGCCAATGGCGTTGCGGGATCCCAAAGCGGCCTGTAAACGCGATACGGACGCTTTGTGTGCGACAGGGTAAGAATGTGATTGGTTGGTTGGTCACGAGCGATGATGTCACAACAAAAGGGATTTCATGCTAGTTCATTCATATCCATTTATTTTACTAGCTACATTTTTTTAAACGTAATTGAATGTATTTGTCTGTTAAACCTTTTTTTTTTTATACTCTTTTTTTTTGGTATTTTGGATACTAACGTTAGACCCTCTTCCAGCCTTAAAATCTTTTACGCTGTGCACAAAGTATAATATTTATGCTTTATTTTTTATGCGCTATTGGCTAGCTGTTGGGAGGCTAGCCATTTACCTTTTTTCTTCTTTTAAAATTTAATTATATATAATATATTTGCCCTGGCTTAATGTTTTGTTTTATCTTTCAATCTATGTATGGATCTATTCATGAGTGCAACCAAACTAATCAAAAATGTATAATTTTAAAAAATATATAAAAGCAAAAATGCACCACAGGCTATCTTCAGAGCATAAAACTAAGCCTTGGGTTTATGGCAGTTTACACAATCAAAAATGTTAGCATCAAAAAGCTTAATTCCTGGCCTCTTTGTAGTTTATGGGCACTAGGACTGTTGATTGATACTGGAACAGAAACATGGTCAGATATATTTATTTTTGAAAAGTTTTATTTTTAACATTATTATTATTGTAATGTTTAGTTTAGGGTTTTATTTGTATTATTATTATTATTATTATTTTGCAACCGTCCTGAATTCCTTACTCCCACTTCGCTCCAGGGTTAGGTCCACTTATGCTGCAAATATATTTCAGAGTTTTGTTTAAACCTGCCAGTATCTCTTGAAGCCATTTTAAGCAATGCTGATAATGAAAATCTGATATTTATAACATCAGCTGAAACAAGAACAAATGCCGTATTGCTATTGAGGAAGTTCACTTTGGTGTTGCTATAGTTGCAAATAAACGGAAAGATACAATTCCATTAATAGTTGAATACAAAGATTACACAAAACAGGGATCAGAGAAATCGTGCACTGAGCAAGATGAGCATGGATTTTTCAAGCCATACATTTGTTGTCTGGTGGGTTTTAAATTGCATCCCCTAAAATGCCTAGTCCAGTGAAGAGGAATGCAGGAGCAGGCCACAAGATGTATGAATAAAATGGTTAAGAAAGAAACATGTTGAATCTTGTGTTGCACACTTTCTACTTCCAGATGCATTTGGCTGTTAAATTCTCAAGCGTCCCAGTATTGTATCTCATGAACACCTGCCCCTAGGCCTAAGAATAAGACCTGTCATAAGATCTGGCTCATATTAGTTTCAATAAATTGGTCCAGCACAACTATCTGCATCTCTGACATGGAGTATACTGCCACCATGTGTCCCAAATGAATTTAATGCAGGCATAAAAATACTATTGGAATTTATTGCTCCTGTATTTTAAATGTAAATGTATTGAACTTTTTTTTTTTAATCAGTTTTGATTTTATATATATATATATATGTGTGTGTGTGTGTGTGCGTGTGAAAGTGTAACAATGCAAACAGGTTTTCTGTAAGGGTTGGTTTAGGGGATACATTATATTTATTTATTTTTTTCAGTATAAAAGTAATAGAAGTATATGGAAAGTCCCCAAAGTTCCCCAAAACAAATGTGTGTGTGTACCTTGTATTCTTTACATTATGAGAACCAAATGTCACAAGTATAGTAATACCAGTCAATTTTAAACTTGTGGGGACATTTTCTGGTCACCAAGAGGAAACAAGCTTATAACTCACACAGAATGGAGTGTATTGTAATCTGAAATAGTAGACAGTTTCCTGTAAGGGTTACACTGTAAAACAATGTGCTGTAGTTATGCAGCTGGTTGCCATTAGCTTACTGTAGAATTATATTTATCAAATTTATTGGCAACAGTTTGTTTAAATATAAATGAACAATAAACAAAAACAAGTTTTTTTTTTTTACTTTACTGAATAAAACTATTAAAAAAGAATTCTGGGAAACAGAAATCCTCATCAAGGTTTCTGTTTTCTTCTGATATTGGTTCCCAGAAATGCTTTGCATGAGGCTGTTAGTTTATTTATTTTGTCTGTAAGGACCAAGATTTGCTAATGTTTAATGTTCATTTATCTTTTAACAAACTGTCAACAGTAAATAACATAAATTTAAATCGTGACAGTAAGTGGGCTATATACATTTGACCAGTCCAGGAACAAAATCAGAGACACATACAGTAGTGTGGTATTGAGTAAACAAACAAACACAGAGAGTAGTAAACACAATACTTTGAGAAAACACTAGTAGTAAAGGTGTTGGAAAGTGTCTTTCGGGGTTATTTCACCAAATATTTATTGTCTTGCCAAAAAATTAATGTAAATATGTTATCTTATTCTTTTTTATTTTATTTTTTATTTTTGGACCAACTGTTATTTTATGCAAAACATGCTCAAACACATAAATAAAATAAATCCAGAGAAACTGAGAATTTTGACGATTGTCTGAGTGAATGACAGCACTTGACCTCTTCTTATAATTGCTGATGAAAGACTAATGAACACCTGCAGAGCACTGGAATTATGAAATATGTAGGATGCATATGTAAAGATGCATATTTCTTAATAAACTGATGATTTTAGGTGATATAAAAACACAGCAACACGAAATGTCTTAAATTTTCTCTGTGATTGAAAATATTAGAAAATGTATTGTACACTTTAAATAGCAAAATAAGTAACGTGGATACGATAAGACATTTAAATGAAATAAAATCCTTTCAATTAAATAACAAATTAATATATTTGACATATTTAATGATATCTAGTGCTATCAAACGATTAATCATGATTAATAGCATCCATAATAAAAGTTTTTGTTTACATAATATGTGTGTGTGCACTGTGTATATTTATTATGTGTATATAAATGCATGTATATATAAGTGAATATAAATATATACATGAAAATATTTTCAAAATATATGGTGCATGTTTGTGTATTTATATACACACTGTAAAAAGTTTGTTGTAATTATGTAGCTGGATGCCATTAATTTCCTGTAAATTTATATTTATCAAATTTATTGGTGTCACAGTGAGTGTGTAGGCAAACAGGGATCAGGAAGGCCATGGCGGAGCCAGATCGAGAGAGGACCGAGATGGAGCTGGAGGGAGGGAAGAGCCTGACAGAGCCAGAGGGACGTAGGGATGAGGCGAAGCCCGAGGCGGCGGATGGACTGCAACCGACCAAGGCGAAGCCGGAGGGATGATGGAGCCCGGTGGAGCTGGTGACATGACAGGCCACGATGGAGAGGAGGGAGCTAAGGCCCATGGTGGAGCCGACGGGTCGGAGGGCCGAGGCGGAGTTCTGGACTCGGAGGCTGTAGGTTGAGTCGGAGAGCAGTCCAACCATGGTGGTGCTGGAGGATGGCAGTCCTGCGTGACTCGCCACAAATTGATGGTGAGCTGAGGGCGAGTGGCAGGGCTGTAAGACGATTTTCTGGTAGCCAGTACTCCTGGCCGTGATTCAGGATTGGGATTCAGAAACGGCTCTCCTGGCTGTGACGGACAATCTGGACTTTCAGGGATCGGGATCAGCACAGGGAACTGGATCCGCTTCCGGGGAGCTGGCACTGGACGCCCCCCATACAGAGCAGGTTCCTAGGGGAACTCCTGCCGTTAAACAAAAGTATTTTATCTTCACACAATAAAACTATTAAAAACAGCCTCATGCAATGCATTCTGGGAGCCAGAAATCCTAATCAACCTTTTTCTGTTTTTTTTTTTTTCTGATATTGGTTCCGAGAAATTTCTTGCATGAGGCTGTTATCTTATTTTTTCTGTAAAGATAAAAACTGTTGCCCGTAAATAACATTTAAATCTACAGTAAGCTGGCATGTACATATACATACACATTTATTTTGTAAACAATGATTTTCGTGATTAATTGCTATATAAGCCTATATAATACTTTGTGTAATAAATATGTTTGTTAAAAAACAAGTTAATTATTACAGGAATAAAAGCACAAGAGAGATGGGTTTGAAATGCTGAAAATACCGTATACAGCTCCCAAGGTGACTTTAAGTGTTTTTAATGTGTCCTTCTAGTGTTTTTCAGTTGGTAGCAAGGTCTTTTTACTGTCTTAAATTATTGGAACCATGATATTAATCGTTTGCTGCCTGTAAACTGTCCCACAGGTGCATGTGCAATAATTGTTTAAGGCTCATGGAATAATCATGACAAATATCTGTAAAGCTTATTTGGACTATACAAAGTTATCTTAAGACAAACAGATCTATAAATGTGTTTTTGTCTGCACATTTAGTAACAACACATTTATTACTATATGTCAAAGATTCAGGAGAACTTCTCAGACCTAAATATCCTGAAATGTCCTGAAATGAACTCAGCACAGTTCACTGCCTGGGTAGGATGAGGTCACGTATCTTCTAACAGACCTGACCGCATCCAGCGCAGTAACAGGAACCGAACAAATGTCTCTGTGAATAGACACAGCGAAGAGCTCAGGTCAGATGATGTTACGCAAGAAGCATATCGCAGGCCCATGATACACACGCTCATGAAGGTATTGGTTAAACAACAAAAGCAGACGTTTTTGCTTCAGAAAGTGTCCATAACACAAATCATCCATCAAAAGAACAAGAAACCTGCTCAGACTGACTATTCAGGTATCCAGAGTCTAAAAACTGAAGCTATAAGCCAGCATTTCTCTTTGCAGCTCTGAAAGAAAGTCACAGGTAAGTCTGAAGCGCTGCTGGCCGGCCCAGTTCATTAACACTCATCTGAGGGCCTTCATTCTCACTGGCTGCTACGCTCCGTGTTCTCAAAACCCTGTCTCGCACTAAGGCTCTATTTTCAATAAGTACAATGTATTCGTGCAGTGGTTACTTGGAAAATTCCTGTACTGTTTGTTCTCTCTCGCTCCTGAACACGTCTCTGATAGCTTTCCAGACCACTTCAGATGTGCCGTCTGGCTGAGGCCTTTTGATGTGAATGAAAACAAAACTAGCAACAACTACTTTTTTGGCCTTAAGTAGGGTTCTTGAATAGCTTAAGTCCAAATACAAATGATGTTGGTTTATAAAGAATTTCTCCATTCTGTGAATATTGTGCATATATAGGGGAGAGTGGGGACAGACGCAACATTTCTGATTTCTCCTATCAGGAATGAGCTAGAGCCATGATGCTCCCTCTGCACATGCTCAGAAGGCCTCTC
>JAUCMS010000048.1:12931361-12953926 GCA_032357445.1 Enteromius radiatus
ATATATAGGCTATATATAATATTAAAATGCAATTCAAGTAAACGTAATCCAAATGTCAAGGACAACGCTATAACATGGAATTTATATTGTATTACTTCAAATCGAGTCGTTTCCATTCGGTTTTATCACAAGGCGCCGATACAGCCGTTCTTTAGCAACGCATTGTAGGTGTATTTGAGCCTTGTGCAAATATTTAACTACGGTAACTAACCACGACAGGATCGTGGGCGATTTAAGAATGAAATGTACACGTAGAACAGGTGAGAATTCGGGGTTAACCGTGTACGCGTCGTTTCTTTCGATCGGGGAAGCGACAGAAGCCTATTTCGTGTTGCGTATCATGATCCGCGTTTGTTCGCGTTCTGTCTAATACGCTTCACTGCAGCTCGAAGCACTGAAGCTCATCTTAAGCATTAAAACTGTTTTAGCGAGTTAAACACTAAATGGAGATTAGAAGAGACAGAGGGCATTTCTCTATTTTAGTGTTTTTAGATTCTGGAGAATATATTATCGTTCGTTTTTAAAAAAACCCCGCTGTTTGAATTTTGAATGCTTTGTATGAAACTGTAATTGTGGCACGTCAACATATAAATCGTCGTTTCAGACGACACTGCTTTAGAGGCTGCAGGCTTGCTCAAGAGAAGCGCAGAAGCAACGCCGCTTCAATTTATTACATTGCTCACAAAAAATCTAGCAACAGGTTGATATTCGTCTTAACAAACAGCCTACCGTTTTCTTCTAGCAAACAGATTAAACATTTTATAGGACCGCACAACGAAAACATTTCACTGGATGAACTGTTTAAAACGTGCAACTGCGTTTAAGAGGGTATTTTACCTGTAAAACTCGCTTAATAGCGTCAATTTAACTGTAATATTCCCAATCATCAGCGTAGTGAACTCTAATTTAATTGTTTTGTGAATCTTAAGCCTAGGTTAATGTACTTTGTTTATTCTATTCAGAATAAACCCCTCCCATCAGAACACTAGTGCAGGCTTGTACTCAGCCTAATACTGATAAATCTGATTGTGGAAGTGAAAGTTTATACAGGTCCCTTTTATAAAAATGTATATGTGCAATTTCAGATGTATTTATGGTCTTTTCACGCACAAACCAATGGTTAGGTCATCTGATTAGAATTCTAGGAGTGTGGTTTTCTGTACTAAGCTGTGCTGTGGTCTTTGCAGGAGTGCTAAATGCTGACCTGAGCTCTGGTATATGAGGAACACAACCTACAGATGGAGTCAAGGGTTCCTCACCACATTCCTGGAGTCTCCTCCTCCATCATGGTGCAGCCTTTGCTGGACAGCCGCGTTCCCTATGGACGGCTCCAGCACCCATTAACTATTTACCCCATCGACCAAATGAAATCTTTACATTTGCAGAATGACTACATTGACACCCCTGCTGTGATCTCACAACAGCCGCCAAGCCACAAGGCAGGCACGAGAGGGCAGGAGGTCCTGCTGGGAGCTCCGCACCATCCTCATCTGTCCCGCTGCGAGGTCCCAGATGCCACCACGCATCCCTGGATTTCCTTCAGTGGTAGGCCCAGCTCTATCAGCAGCAGCAGCAGCACCTCCTCCGACCAAAGGCTGCTGGACCATGCAGCCCCCACCCCTGTTGTGGATCCATACACTACTGGCAATGGACACGGCAGGACCCTAGGTGCAGAGCAGCCCAAGGCTCTGAGCTCCAAGGCTCAGAATGCGAAGGCGGTCGCGGCCTTGCCAGTGGAAAAGAAGCATGCTGCGTTGTGCGAGAAATGCGGCAAATGCCGATGCACGGAGTGCACTTTGCCCCGGGCCCTGCCCTCCTGTTGGGTTTGCAACCAAGAGTGCCTGTGCTCAGCGCAGAACCTAGTGGACTCTGTCACTTGCATGTGCCTAGTCAAGGGCGTCTTCTACCACTGCACTGATGAGGACGAGGAAGGCTCCTGCGCAGACAAGCCGTGCTCCTGCTCGCACTCAAACTGTTGCGCGCGCTGGTCCTTCATGGCAGCCGTTTCGTTGGTGCTGCCCTGCCTGATGTGTTATTTGCCCGCCACTGGTTGTGCCAAGCTCTCGCAGAAGTGCTACGATGGCATCAGCCGCCCCGGCTGCCGCTGCAAAAGCACCCAGGCCTGCAAGGTGGCAGAGATCAAGGCCTGTCAGCTGGAAAAACAGGCCTCGTGATGGCGTGCCAGAAACGGAGAGTACAAAGTGACTGGTGAGCAATGTTCGCAGGACCCTCTCCGATAACGGCGTACTTCCCAAAATCACGGTACTTAAGGTTCACGCATGATCCTCAAGCGTAAATCAGTAGCAACGTTTGACCGACCAATGGGCACAAATCATTATTTTACTCGGTCTACAACAAAGGAGAGGCCTGTGTTTTCTTCTCCTGGGGTTCTCGCGATGGCCATGGGATCAAAGTCTTTGCCGTTTCACCCCTGAGTAAAACAACTCGCTGACACCGAATGCTGCATTTGAGCAAAATGTCTGTTTGAAAGATTCCAATCTCTTCTCTGATGTTTATTTTCTCTTTGGGGGCGGCTTTGAAAAGTCAAAGTAAATATCACCCATTCAAGAACACTCTATACTTTGGCAATCCCTCTCCGGATCTGGCGCTGCGGAAAGGTTGCAGCGAATTCCAAGCTGATAACACATGTCACAATCAAAATAACCAGACTTCATCTCTGTGCACGGTGCATTTACAAGCTTGTTATAGAGCTTTACTTCTTCTGTTGTTTGAAAATGCAAACACGGGAGGTAATTTGGTTTCATTGAAGGATTCTAAGTTCCCTTGACCGTTGCGAAAGACATTGGTGACTGCCCATAAACCACATGACAGGATGTTTTCCTCTCTCCTGTGGGGACAGATTGTTTGTTTTTGATGGCAAATGGGTAAAATAGCTTTCATAATTCCCTTTGAAAAACATGCCATAGCTTACACGAACTTCCATAATGATTCTTCCAAATGTTAGCGGTTCAATTTGTTGTAGACAATGACCTCAGGGATCATCGGTTCATCTGAATTACGTACCGCGTGTGAATTCAGCTTGGAACTAGTCGGGTGACTTGAGTTAAGAGAACGGGCAGTGGTCAGAACACAGCAATTCAGACACCAAGCATTCATAAGCTACCAGGAGAATCGGGCCAGTAGTTGTGGGAAAAACAGAAGCTATAAAGTTAGCGTATACTACTCTGCCGCTTCTAAACGAAACATGCCAATTGTATCAACGTTATAATAAGGCAAAAGCACAGTATTATGTACAGTAGCATGTACAAAGTGTTTCACTGTAGTTGGAAAAGTTCCTCTAGTTTACTACGCACCAAACATAACGCTCTATGGACGTGCCCTAGTATCGAACTGCTTTCTCCACATATATATATATATATTTTGTTATATGTATAGTATAGAGATTTTGCCAAAGGAGTGCACCATGGAGTTTTCGTTGACCATTTTTATAAACGTTTGTTTCCAAGTGGGCATGCATTGTCGTACTCTAGCCAATTAGTGCGAAAGTAAGCTCTTAAAGGTACGGTGCTCTACTTCCCAAGATTCCTAGAGTCTGGGAGCACGAGGGAAAACTGTCGTTTAGTCCCACATACTCCAACAACATTTGTCCTTGTTGCACAAAATCCGAAAAGCAGAAATACACTACTGTTCTTAGTCTTGAATGTATCAGGCTAGGGTTTAAGTCTTTTTGCGATCTAACCCGTGGATAGGTGCCAGAGTAGTTCCGAACGGAGAAGCTTGCATAGCTGCATAGGGAAGAGTTGCAAATGTACCATAGATATCTTAGATTTCGACCTATGCAGGTTACACGTTCTTGTAAATAGTTTTAAGGAAAAAACTAGCTATATGTTTCAAATGTCCTGAGAAATTGCATGGTACAATTTAATTACGATTCAGTACTAAAGTATATAAATGAATTATTATATTTTCGGGAGGGCTGGGGGCGGGTGGGGGTTAAGATTATGTGGCTGTGGCATAGAAGGTAGGGTGTTTAGGTATTTCGATTACAAGCACTTGATTTAGAAAAGTGTGCCAGGCAATAAAAATACCTCTGTTAATGCTAGCCATGCCTCATTAGCACGAGAGGCACGGCTAATTCCCGGTTCCTCAGTGCCCCTGAAACTGTAGATTTAATTGAATTCACAGAGGGAACGGTGTTTCGTCACGCTCAAAGTAACGCTTTTTCACCCCAATGTGGCCAAGCATTTTGTTTTTCCTCCTTCCTCCTAAAATGGTGCAACATCTTCAGTGCTTGATTGACATATACAGCTGCTGTGTGTGAACTTGTCTGGGAGGAACGGGGATCCCTCTCAAGTAACATTCCATTCCATCCTATTCGGTGTTGCTTTTTCGCCCCCGCCTTCTTGCTTTTGTTTTCGTATTTCACAATTCTCTCACCTAAGGAGAACGATACAGCTGTAAAATGTCAACTTTATGGTTGTTCGCCTAATAACCTGGTCTGGAATTGAGATGTTTTCATCAGTACGCTGTGACTAAATCTATTCGTGGTACAGTTTCTTGGCCACTAGAAACCCATTCTTCTTTTTTTTAACCCACTTTAAGCTGCCTTCCAAACTGGGCTTGTACTCTCTGCGTTTCTTTGCCTTCATTGTTCATGTTCATGAGGATTAAAGAAAAGAGCAATGTGCTTTTGTTTTGTTTAAAAAAGCAAAAAGAAAAAAAATCTCTCACACATATGAAAATGTCCCTTTATAGATATATTTATTTTGAAGTTCTATTTTATATAGTATTTATTTAGATGCCTACTTTTGTTTGTGAATAAAAGCTTATGTCAAAACGGAATGTACATTGAAATTGGAAAATATATATTGTTAAATATAAAACTTTGTGTGTCGTGTCTTCAGTGTCACTGCATTCATACAGTACATGTGATTATTAAAGATGCACTGCAAATAATGAATTTCTTAGTGTTTTTGACTTGATTTTATTAGAAGCAAAAGGTTCTTCTAAAAAATGTAGAATTCTTTTTTTTTTTTTTTTTGCTTAAAACAAGACAAATATCTGACAATTCACAGGGGAAATATTATTTTTCTGACCCCATTGGCAAGTAGTGTTTTCTTGTTTTAGGAAACAAGACATTTTGTCTTTCAAGTAAATATATTTCCTGATTTAAGAATGTTTAGAAAACAAGACAAAAATACAACATAAGAAAATCATTATTGTTTGCAGTGCATTTGTGGGTCATATTAATATTAATAAAATAATGTAGCCAATTAAGAAATATTTTAGATGAGCTGACTAATTTCCAAATAAATAGACATGAAATATTAGTCTTATCACTGAATTAAATCATGAAAGTAATTATTGCAGAACATTATACCAATGAATCCCAAAAGTGACCAGTCAGAATTAATTCAGAGAGCTAAGAAATAATTATATACGGGTTAAAACGCTTTAGATACAGTATTTCAGTGCTTTAAAAATAATACCCATATGGTTCCATCATAATACAATGCCGAGTCTTTATTTATAAATTATACCTTATAAAGTTCTCCAAAACGGAAATATATGAATATTGGATGCTAGTTAAAAACATAAATGGAACCCTGTTTTAAATCATCTTTGCACATGGAGGACGAGGTACAGTCCTGGCCCCTGGCTTTTACTTTACATGAGACTGCTCTTGTATCAAGATATTGGCTCTCAAGAATCTGGGGCTGCAGCTCACATAAAATCTTTACAAACCTGGATGACTCACACACCCATGAATCTGTTGACTTCTATCCAAACACACTCACACTTCACTTCAAGTGAAGTACGTTCACCTATGAACCTATGTACATGACTATGTGTGTGCCAGACTACATTTTAGCAAAATCTTTATTAAAAAATATTCTAATCTCTTCCCCTATGGGAAATTATTTTTCGTCTACCATTCAAAAACACAGTATACTTTTACCACTCACTTCCATTAATCAATCAATCAACTGATTAATTAACATATAATGTGAGTGTGCAGAAATCCCTGATACACTGCTGGGATGCTGAGAGTCACTGCCAGGGCATTGCTATATGGTGGCTATGTGCTTGAAGTGTGTTTTAATGGGTTGCTATAGTCTTCTGGGTAGTAGCTAGGGTTCTATTCAAGGTAGTTGCTAGGTGCTTTCATATTGGCCCTCCTCCAAGTCTCTATAGGTGTGTCTGAGTGCACTCATTTTCATTAATCTGAATGAATCCGATCTGATTTCACATTCTGTTTACATGAACCCCTAAACTTTGTGATCCGATTCATGTATGTTTACATGTGCATTACATGCTTTCTAAAGAAAGTGTAGGTTTACTGCCCAGTTGCTGTGTTTAGAAGCAGAGAAAGCCAGTCCGATAATGTTACCAGAGCTGTGAGTATGACAGACTGCTGCAGGGGTGACATTTTTTTGTAGGCTGGAAACAAGATCACATTTTAGCACTTGTGCTGAAGTCAATGTTTTGTGCATGTGCACGCTAAATGTCAGAAAAAAGGTCTGTGCTTAACACAAACTCGTTTTATTCTATGACACGAAATACATCAGTAATACCCAGTTGTTGTAAGCTCTTACATGCCGATATGGGAGTAAGTGATTAATGACAAAATTGTCATTTTGGGGTGGAGTAACCCTTTATGCAACTATGACATAGTTGACTGTATTTAGGCTTTAATAGGAATTAGATTAAGCCAGGACTAGACCTTTGCTAATTTAGGACATTTAAGAATTTTTAGAAACATGTCTTACCAAAATGCCTTATCTGAGAGCATTTTAAGACCAAACAATGGCAATGATGTATTTTAAGATATCTCAGTGCAAGCCTTTTCCAGTTTAGACAGCTCTTAACATTTACTTTAATCTAGGACTAGTCTTAAACTCTGTTCGGGAAACCGGCCCTAAAGGTTTAATTTGTGAATATCAATCCAATACAGTCAAAAGTTTATTTTCAGTTTAAATTAGCCATCAGTCCAATTACTAATGGATTATTTGGTTGGATATAAATGTAGCTTCTTACATTCTGGTCTCTTAATAAAGCATGTAAGTCTACAGGTCCCGTTTGAAAATCATTATTCTGATCACTGTACAGAAGACTAACTGCGTCCAGTCTCGCTTCTGGAGGTTCATCTGCAGCCCGCCCTAAACTTACTTCCTTGGAAGTTTCTAGTGATCCCGAAGAGCTTAATTAGCTGGTTAAGGTGTGTTTAATTGGGGTAAGAACTAAACTCTGCAGGACTCTTGCCCTCCAGGAGCAGGATCGGATGCCCCTGGTTTAAACCAACTCCCCGCATGCATCAAAGGCCTGAACTTTTCTCCTCGTTGCTCTATCTGCCATCTGCTCTCGCTAAGTCATGTGGCCAGTCATTTTGTACAATTCAGCCTGCGCATTTCCGAGGTGAACTCATCCATGCTGACTTGATTCAAGAAAATGTCCTCTTGCAAATGACATATTGCAAAACTCCTGAGCACATCTGGTGCTGTACTCATGCCCTCCCCTCTCATTCACATTCTCTATCTCTCTGTCAGCCCCCAGCCCTCCCTCACCAGGCTCGGATATGAACGCAATGCACCAGAGAGGCAAACAACAGTGCAGCTCTGTAAATTGAGAAGCTAAAGTTGAAATGGAACGTCCTCTGCGTGTGCAAATCTGATACTTAAATCATGTGATGTGTTTTAACAAGGGTTTACTAGACTGTACCTGCCAGGGTGGCCATTTCTATACGCGTTATGCGAGCACATGTAGTTATACAGAATATTTTCTATGTAAATAACTTTCTGGGTAACATTACTTCAAGTCTTTATGTATAATGCATTAGTTCTGGCTTGCAGTGCACCATCTCACAAATTAATTCACTATAACACTTGTCAATTTATTATTACTATGCATTTTTAATTCAGTTATAATAATGTATGACATGCAGTATGAATAATTATAATGCATTATACCCTTTAACCCTTCACAAATATCCACTTTCTGTAATAATATGCTAGAAATAATGTAATTGTATCACGACTAAAAGCTTTTTAAAAAATCTTTTAAAAAGTTTTAAAATTAGTATTTAGTATTCTTACTTATTACTTGGTATTTTTCACTTCTAGTACAAGTATCTTAATATTCTTGAATGAAGATGAATTTACTTGAGAAGCAAAATGACTTAAGATTTTAAGTCTTGTTTTCTGAAAAGTGTATCAAAATTTACTTTTTGCTATAAAGATGTAAACAATAACAAAAATCTATCCAAGGGGTAAAAAATAAATAATTAAAATAAAATAAAAAAAGATTATTTTTCTTTAATATTTCTTTCTTGTTTTAGGGAAAAACTTACAAAATGTAATATTTTAAGTCATTTTGCTTCTCACATTAATTCCAAAATAAAACAATGTACCTTGCACACAGTGTTGCTGTGGATTGACACATCGGCTAAATGTATCAATTGAAATATAATGTAGAAAACAAATGAAATGATCTTAGTTGAGAAAAAGTGGGAAATAAGGAAGGCCAGAAACAGAGATGGCCCCTGAGAACTGGCCAAATCTTTCAGCGTGAATCAGCTTGCCACACTCATTTTGCGAACTCTGTGGCATGGACCCAAGTGAGCAACTTTTTAAACAAAGGGCTACTGTCTTGCATCATTTCCCCTCTCCACCACCGCTCCGGAAAGCACTTCTTATCACCATTTATTGCCGGTCCGTATCAGAGGCCTGGCCTGTGCTAACACCCAGCCCGAATGGATTTTCAGTGCTCCAAATGCAGACAGTTGTAAAATGCATTGCAGGGCTGTCGTACAAAAACTCCTTTACTTTTGCCCCATAAATTTGCCCTGTTTTATGGGAAAGATTCTTTCCTGTCAACATTCATGACGAAACACCCCCGTCTCCCCAAGCTGGACAGTGCTTTTGTCCTTGGACAACAGGAAGCAACAAGCAAAAGGAGAATGCGTAATTGCATCAGTTTAGAAACAATGTTTTGGTTTTTACAGATTTTCATGTTTCAAGTACTAACACTGCAAGCATACACACGTGCTCAAACACACACACACACAGTGCTTGCTTATCATCTGCGGGCTGCGTGAAAAACAGCCCTTCCACTGAGTGCAGCAGCCCCCCAAAGTGCCAGAGGGGTCGGAGCCAACCAAACTTGGCTTTCGATATCAGAAGTGCAACACGCCCACTTGGCCTCAGCAGTGGTGCATTCCTAGGGAGCTCATTGTCAAAAGCCAAACACTTCCTCCAGTGTACAGACCGACACGACCGCAGAGACATTTTATACATGCATGGCGCTCAGACCGAAGACAGCTGCAACCCGCTTAACAAGTCCTCACCCCGCTGCTTTTTCACTTCATTACAGTTTTTAGGACAGCAGAAAACATTAATCTACTTTAAATACATGTGTTAACTTACTTTAAATATGATAATGAAGGGTAATAATGTTTAATACAAAAGATAATATACAGTAGTCTCATTTGGACATAACATGAAACCAATTCTTTCTTTTGAATAGTAAATTTAGTAAATATCTTATTAAAGGTGCATGTGCTTGTGCTATATTTCTCATAAAACTGGCCTGTTGATATTTTGCTACATTTAGTTTTCTTAATGTTTTAAGTGTACCTATAGTTTTTGGGCCACAAATAAATAAATAACTAAAATAAAGTAAAATAAAATAGGCAGAAATGAAGAGGAAATTCATTCAGTTCTAAAGGGCTGAGCTTGAATTTCCATAAGTAGTGGCCTTTTTTCTTTTGTTTTCTAAAGAATTCGCTCTTATTGGTTAGAAACATCACCCCTCTCTCACCTCTTTCACTGCATACCATGTACAGTCTGCTAGAGGTAAGAGTGAAGTGCTGAAATATAATATTGTATATCTCATTTAAAAGGTAAAAACAAAAATCTTAATACGTTTGAGGTTGTAAGTTTGGGCCTTATGTGTTAGTCTATATTTGAGGTTGTAATGTGTCGTGTATGCACACTAAATAATTGAAAAGCTTTTCTTATTGTGTTTTATATTTGCTAGTGCTGTCGAATGAGTAATCACGATCAATCACATCCAAAATAAATGTTTCTGCATGCATAATATATGCGTGTGTTCTGTGTATATTTATTATGTATATATAAATACACACATACAGTATATGTTTTGAAAGTATTTACATGCACTTACATATACTTATTTATGTTCATATAACTTATCTTATATATATATACATAATTTCAACAGTTCAATCTGGTTTTAGGATGTGAGGGACATCGTGTGGCAAGCATGGAGTTAAAAAATAGGTGTACAGTCTTTACTGATCTTCCATTGAGCAATCTGGTACTCTTATCTTACAACTTAATGTTTTGGATGACTTTCTTATAGTGTCTAGTAAAATAACTTGCTGCCCCAGTGATGCAATGTGTGGGCAGTGAGGTGGTATGAAGCAAGAAAAGGCAGAAGTTGTAATTTCAAGCCTTACCTGAGTGTGGTAGACACTCTTTAGAAAAGGCTTAAAGTAAAGTCCTACCAGCATTTCTAGTGGCACAACTGGTCAGTGCTCATAGACCACTTGAAATGGGAACCTATTGTGTTCATCTGCAAGCTGCTATTTCAATAACTAATGTGAAAGACAGGTCTATAACTGGTTGACCATCTTCAGTTGAGGTTTAGTTTCTACTAAGCGAGATTTTCTTAACTCTGGCTCTTGAGGTCCACTGTCCTGCAAAGTTTGTGACCTTTACTGTAACAATACTGTAAACAATATTCAAATGTCTTTTCGTATTGCACTTTTGTGTATCAAAACCCAAGATTGACGCGAGTATGAATTTTCTTTTGCAAGTTAAGCTCCGCCTCTTTATGTGTTCTGTACCGAATGTTGTCACAGGACATCACAACAGAAGGCGGTTCACTCCTGAGAAACCATCCAACATCTGGCCTAAAAGCACCAAGTCAGTGCAACAGGAAGCAAGACCTTATGTAATATGTATGACCTCACAGGAAGGTGACTGAACAAAGGTTTGTGGGTTTTTCTCTCTCTCTCCTTTTTTTTGGATGCACTAGACACACATATAAAGGTCCACTGTGTCTCTTCCTTGGGGTTACAAAGATGCTTTGTTGTCCCACTCCGGAGAGGAGAAGGAGGAGGGGGGGAAAGGGACAAGCATATGTATCAATTGTCTCCTCCGGCTCACACTGCGTGGGCGACCTGTAGGCATTAGGCCAATCTGATTAAAAGTAAAAAGCTACTCAAAGCCATCCCCGGTGGGGGTTACCGGCGGCCTGTTTTATGCCCGTCTCTCCTGTGCTATAGGAACTGAAGTCCTGGCAATGATAAGAAAGATGAACTTTGACTTTCAGCAAACTGAGCTATGGATTACCACACTTGAGCAAACAGCGGGTGCGATCGGTCTTAGTTTTACAAACATCCTCTAAGCCACACATTGGCTTCCTGATGCATGATACAACAAATGTCACGAGATGTGATGAGCGAAAAATACACAAGTTGCCAAATTTGAATAATTATTTTTCCCTTCAAGCCATTAAGAACGTACATGTGAAATGAGGTTGAATTGGAGATAAGAAAAAGGGTTAAACCTGTTTTATATTATTTGCATTTTTATTCTGAGGTCCATTTTATTTGGCACAGAAACAGACAGAAGTCATGGGAACAAGAAAATTCTGGTGTCCATTTTTTTTAAATTTGATCATTCTGTTTTAATTTTTCAAATATGCTTGAAGTTTAAACAGTGCTGTGTAATGACTAAGACAACATTACAATTTCCAGCCATCTTTATTGGGAACACAAAATTCACAGAATACCAGGAATAACCCAAATACACTCATGGCGCTTTTCCACTGCATAGTACGGCACGGCAGGGTTCAGTACAGCTCACTTTTGGGGGGTTTTCCACTGGGAACAGTACCTGGTACCCGGTCCTTTTTTTAGTACCACCTCAGCCGAGGTTCCAAGCGAGCCGAAGCGTTACCAAAACATGACGTGTCATTACTGCGTCACTGAACTTGCGACACGAGACGCAACAGACCCGCTAGATTTAAATCAGCACAGCCGGCGAAGGATCGGACGCAACTTTTTAGTTTGAAGAAACGCACCTTTTTGTATTAAACCATCAGCCTCTTTCGAAACAAACTCCTTCGTCTTGCTGTTAAAAACATCCACATGCCGAGAATGAAGAACACCGTTCCGTCGATATGCTCCATTGCTGTGTGTTTGTTTGTGGCGCGTTTACGATGATGTCACGGCAGTAGAGGCGGCGCAACTATAACGACAGGTGAATAATCCCGCCCACTCTAAAGCGGTACTAAACTGCAGTGGAAATGCAAACCGAGCTGAACTGAGCCGTGCCGAGCCGTGCCGTACCACGCAGTGGAAAAGCGCCACAAAAAGCAATTCTTTCATACAATGAATACGCCTCTTGCATAATGATACCAGACGGAGAAAACAAAACAAAACAAAACAGGAATATCATAGAAAGGAGGACTTTAAGACCCTGTCAAGATCAGTTAGTCTCCCTCAGTTTAGGGATTTAAAATGCTTTCATAGTATATTCATTTCAGTAGATCCAGGAAAATACGCTTCCACATATGACCCCTTGAAGACTGTAAGACTTTCAGAACAACTGTGGGAAAACACAGAATATAGATGAGGTTTTTAACATCCAGGAACTAGAGATTTTTTGCAATGTCACACCACACTTCCACATTCCCATTTCAACTGGGCTCTGAATGTTGAGAATTCCTCTGTGCTCTGAGCCGTAATGATGGAGTAAGCTTTTTCCACAGTGACGTTCAAAGGAATGCCGCAACAGGAACCAAATTTAAGTGGTGACCGCAGTTTGAAATATATCTCCTCTGCATGTCATTGTGGTATGGAATATGCTTGTGTAACAATTACTCAATTGAAGTTCTTTTGGTTAGAGATGCTGAAGCTAATGAGATCGTTTTATGTCAAACTGACGCATATATACACATTAGACCAAGACGTGTTGGGGTAGGTCTCGAAGGAGGAACGGTTCTAAAGTGTAAAACAATAGAGTCACGTCTGGAAGTTAAAAACTGAGCAGAAACACATCGAGCCCATCGAATCTATGCCTCAAAGGAACACTGTGAGGTCTGTAACCCAAGAATGCAGAGCAGTCAGGTGTGTGTGAAGTGTTGGCTTCTTGTTGAGGATGTGGTGGGTTGTGGTACTCATTTTTGAAATCCATTTCTTGAAAATGGTCTGGCTATCCATCACAACATACTTGGTCAAAATGTGAATGTCTTGCTCGTAATCCTTTACTTTAACTACTTGTAGGCCTTCCACATCTTCATGCTTCCCTATATAAACACTCCCCTACATTTCTAAAAACTAAACTCATTTATGATGAAATTATAAACTTTTTAAAAAGGGAAGGTATTCAATTCTTTTGTGGACAGAGAATGAGTTGATATTGTGGTAGTATCATGAAACAGTGGAATGAGATGGTAACTGAATGTACCTTATGATTACCATAGTCAAGCTGTATAGTATTTGGGTAAAGCATTACAAGTAACATAAGTTATATACAGTAATTAATGACTTTTTTGGTAACACTTTATTTCGATAGTCCACTTTAGACATAAGTAAGTAACTTTGCAAATACAGGTCAACTAGCAGTCATTAGAGTATTAGTAGACTGTCTGCTTAATATCTCCTAACACTTTATTTTGATGGGTCCAAAACATACTACATACAATCAGGATATCAGAAACTATGCAAGTGTATGTCTACTAACCCTAAACCTACCCCCAACAGTCTACAAGAGTAGATATGCAGTTGCAAATGAATGAGAATTAGTTGACATGTAGTTACAAAGTTACTCATAGTAGACTGTCTAAAGTGGACTATTAAAATAAAGCGTAACCACTTTTTCAAGTAACTAGTAAAGTAATGCATTATTTTTAAATTTACAAATAAATATCTTTTTTTCATTTCAAATAAATAAATTAAGCTACTTTGTTTTTCCGCTGACACATCTCCTGAACAATTCAGAGTGAGGTTTTTTAGCCGAGGCTTATTAATTTCACTTTTGGTGTGAAAAGACTTTTACAGTTGGCAAAAATCGAACTTTTCCTCTTTTTTTTTTTTTTTTTTTTTTGGTAAACAAACAAATAAGCAAGCCCAGCCCAGGTAACAAGAATTAACGTAAAAAAAAAATGCATTACTTTCCATAACAGGTCAAGCAATTGGGCAGTTGACTAATAAAATGGTACTGTGTCCTATGGTGCAAAAATATAACATACAAATCACATGACAGTTATCTTCATTCTTAGCATTACAAATAGCATGAGAGAGGTTTATCATCAGTGTTAGAGGTTATACATTTTTAAGTCACACCATAGGACACATTCATACATCAACTACCCAGTTACTTTTTTATGGAGTCATGCAATATTGTAAAGAATTACATTTAAAAGTAACTTTCGTCAACGACAATTACATGGTACTTTAACCTTCTTCAAAGAAGTTAACAATATGTTCAAAACAGTGGTGGTATTATCATAGTACTGTTTTGTTAGTTCATTCTCTCTTTCTTAGCAAGCTGGAGGAGGACTGGCATCCACCCATCCGCTCACCCTTCTTTCATGCCTCCACCAGAGGGGCTGAACACAGGAACCCCCCGGGGCAGCTGAAAGCACCTGCTAAGCGACGAGTGCTTTCAGACAAAGGCACCTCTGTCCACCCTTACAACAGTGGCAAGACCCTTTCCCTTTCCTCCGGCCCGTCCAGCCCCATGGTTTGCCCTCCTGCAGTGGACTTTGCCCAGCCAAAATAGTGCTGGTGTTTGGCTGGGGATGCCTAAAACATCACTCATAAGTGTGCCTTTTTTCCATCTACAGCGAAACAACTTAGTGACTTATAATACATCTTGCTAGTTTGTGCATTGATAATATGGCCATAAACTATGTTGAAAACACGTTTACTGAAAACATTCTTTTATGGGCACTGAAGTCATGTGACTGAATAAAAATAAGAGTGTATATCTTTGCGTGGCATCATGGTCATTCTGAAATGCTGAAGTCAAAGATTGCCATTAAAAAAGCATTACCTCGCAGACATGCTTCCCAAACTGACTGCTTGCAAACACATTTCACGAGAGCAATTCGTCTGCACCCAAATTATTTATTATATTGAAAAAGGGGCCATAGTAGCTTCTCACGTGGCCACTACTTCTGTTTCTGTCAATGTTCTTTGCAGTTTCTCTAAAGTATGTTGTTATTGTGAACACCTTGAAAGAAAACGCGGATTTATTCGCAAATCATGGAAGGGAACTGTCGGTGGAAAAAGCATACAGTATGTCCATTTCCAAAGGATGCCTGAGTATTACAGATACATGTATGATAATCACTACCTGATCTCATGGCATAAACTGGGTGCACATTTTAGCGAGACACGACATACGTACCAATAATTACACATCACTGCAGTTTCCAAAAGAAATGAACACTAGAGGCAATAAAACTCAGACACCTTTTGTCATTTGTTAACATTATTGGGTAAGTTTAGGGATGGATTTGGGCATATTTTCAACATGATAGAGAATTAACTTTTAGCAACAGTCCATGGATATTTCAATTGTGAAATGCCGCAATGCATGCTTACATCAATATAATAAAAATATACCAGGGCTCACATATTGAACCTGTGTTTTAGCACCACTCATTGGACATTTTTCTTTGAAACTGAGGCAAAACGTGCAGTAAGATATGTAAAAACAGTGTTGTTACACTTGGTGGTGTTGTAAAAAAAGTGCACAGAGGTACATCATTTTATGAGACCAGGTTGGATAATCAATTTTGTGTCATTACGCTGGTCATTTCCTGTAACTTGAAGGAACCAGATTTCTCCATAACCTTAAACACTGACCTCTCTATATTTCAGAAATCAAGTTGAAATTCAGACTAATGCGTCTTAACAAAAAACGTTTTTTGGAGCATCCATCCCTAATAGCTAATTTCCACCCACAACAAAGTCCATCCTTTTTAAGAAATCCAGTTTCTCCCCAGTCCATCCATCTATCATAAGGTCCACTTTCCCAACATCTCAAAAACCAGCCAAAATGATGTCCCTACGGTCATCTTTACTTTTCCCAGCTCATGTACAAAGTCCTTCCACAAACTTCAGGGCACGGGAGATCTGGTGGAGAAGCGTGTATGTGTGTAAGCGTGTGTCTGCGAGCCTCCCACCTCCACGGTGCATTAGTGAATCTACATTAATCTTAGCTGACACGGGCCAGGAAGGGCCTCTGAGAGAGCCGGGACTGAGCGCACTCACACCGCCTGCTCAAATATTTATCCAGGATGTTTTTTTCACCAGGGAAAAAAAAAAAGAGGCATGTCGCAGGTTAACTAGATCAAGATGAAAAAAGTCATTCAGTGGGATGCAGAGGCTCATGGGACACACAGGGAAGAGCACTCATCTCAGTGCAGATGTGGACAGGTGGGCAAAGCCGCATTCTCGTATTATATTAACTGGCAGATTTTTTACACAATGTGCATTGCATTGTTTTTGTGTTATGAACCTGAATTAAAATATGACGCCGTCTGTCAGCACATGCCAGACGAAGTGTTCTCTAAAATAGCTATTTCCAGGAGAGCGGTGTTAAGCACTGTAATCATTCACCTGACTAAATGCACCAAGGGTGGATGAAAGCACAAGGATGTGGGCATCAAGTGGAAATACCAGATGATTGGCCCAAATTAGTGGGAGTGCATTAAGCGTGATTGCTAATTGTGCAGTGATTGTTGGAACTGTTTGATCCTGGTGGCCGACTGCATGCCTGGTGGGCTTGCCCTGCCAATGCCTGAAAGAGGTACAAAACAGCATGTGTATACACCAGACTTTGTGAAATTAGAATTAAAAGAAGCATTGTCACTTTAATTAGAATGCATGTGCACACAAATGTGACCCTGAACCACAAAACCAGTCTTAAAGGAAAGGACGTGACACGTGGCCAGGTATGGTTTTCCATACTAGGAATAACCCATCCAAGTGCACACACACACACACACCCGGAGCAGTGGGCAGCTATTGCTGCGGCGCCCGGGGTGCGGTTGGGGGAACGGTGCCTTGCTCAAGGGTCTCACCTCAGTCGTGGTATTGAAGGTGGAGAGAGCGCTGGTTATTCACTAACCCCATCTACAATCCCTGCCGGACCTGGGACTCAAACCCGCGACCTTTGGGTTACAAGGGTCCCCCCTAAAGGGTTAGTTCAAAACTGAAGTTGAGCCCCTGATGTCACATGGACTGTTCTACAGATGTGTTTACTATGTTTCTGGATCTGGGATCATTTCAGTTGTGTTGCTGTCTATGGAGGGTCAGAAAGCTCTCAGATTTCATACAAAATATCTTAACTTATGTTTTGAAGATGAACGAAGGTGTTATGGGTTTGGAACGACATGAGGGTGAGTAATTAATGACAGAATTACAATTTTTGGGTGAACTAACCATTTTAAGTCGCTGGTGTGTATTCGTAGCATTAGCCAAAAATACATTGCATGGGTCAAAATTATATATTTTTCTTTTATGCCAAAAAATCATTAGGATATTAGGTAAAGATTGTGTTCCATAAAGATATTTTGTAAATGTCCTACTGTTTTTTTTTTTTGCACCTTCAGATTCTAGATATTCAAATGGTTGTAGCTCGACCAAATATCATCCAATCATAACAAACCATACATCAATGGAAAGCTAAACTTTTAAATGAAATGAAAGCTAGTTAAAACTTTTGTGGTTCAAGGTCACAAGCATGCATGCATATCATGTCAAAATATTAAGGCAAAACTGAAGAAAGTAAGAGCACATCGCTGCATGAAAAACTGAGAGCATCTGGATGGCAGTCAATTGGGAGAGTTTTTAAATAAAATTTGACATGACAAAGCTTGCAGATAATATGCACCTGCGAGGTTGAGTAAACTTTGCGTTTGGCATACGGACTGTTGCAGCTGACAGTTCGGCAGAAAACAAATCTAATCATCTCCAGCTCTGCTGCTCCCAGAGGTTTTCATGAAGTTATCTTGGTCTTAAACTTTCTCAGAATAAATAAAAACAGACATAAATGGGTCAATTGTTGACATTCAGTAAGAGGAATGAAATTAATGTAAATACCACAACTAAGATCATTTGGTCTAAGTTCATAGTGAAATTTTAGAAATCTGTTTGCAGACTTTGGGAAAGTTTGAGCTTGAGACATTTTTTAGTTTAGATATCTGAAACTTATTTTAGACCTTTTATATTAAATATTTTTAACTATGTACTAATATTTAAATCAATAAGTGGTAAATGCTCTTATTGTGTAAAATAGGATACATGTTATTATTATTATTTTTTACAGTGTACAACAAAAATGTAGTAAGACATGTCTTTCATGATCCTGGATCAACATTACTGTCCAAAAAAATAAACTCATCCCAATCCTTACCCATAAACCTACCCCTACCCAAAATGTATGCCTAAAATCAGTGTGAAATGATAGCTGATTAACAAGGGTGTAGAAGCAACTAACCCTGATCACAAGCCTAAAAAAGATATTTCCAGAAAAAAACTATTCCTCAATTCTGATTGGTTGACTGGAACAGGAGCATCCTGTACTTGGTGAAATCATTCTTACCTGCTTTATCAAACCCTTAAACCTAACCATAATTTAATTAAATGTAATTAAATTTAAATTATTATATTTTTATGATTTTTATTTTTATTGATTTTTTAAAGTCGCAATTATGAGAAAATAAGTCAAAATTGTGTGATTTAAACTCCCTATTCCGGGTTAGAAAGTCAGAATTGCCACTTTATATCTCTTAATTCTTACTTTATAACTCCATTTTTGAGCGAAAAAAAAAAAAAAAAGACCGATATGTTCTCAGAATTGTGAGTTTATGTCTCACAATTCTGACTTCGTAACTCACAATTCCTTTATAACATGCAATTGAGAGTATATATCTCACATTTCTGAGAAAATAAGTCAGAATTGATAGTTTGTATCACCCAATTTTGAGAAAAAAAAAGTCTGAATTGTGAGATTCACTGTAACCTTTTTCCATTTTTTTTATTCAGTGGCGGAAACGGGCTTCTGTATGAAACTGGTGTTTGAGTGCACACGTGCACACAATAATTAAAAGTGCATGCTCTTGATTGCATGAGACAATTTGTACATGCCTGTGTCAAAGCCAAGTTTTGCAAACATGTAAAACCTGTCATTACACACACATGTGGTACACACAATGATCAAACTGTCCATAATTGCCACGTTCAGAACGGGGAGACAATCGTCAAACAAGGGGTTTATTTCAAACATAAAGATTTGTCCTCAAATCGGGTTAGCAAGGTAAACAGAATCAAAAGCAATACTCAAGATAGTCCTTGACAGAGTTTGTGCGGACAGAGCTGACATTGGCAAGCTCAGACTGAGACTGGGTTATAACCTCAAGCTCAGCCGCTGAGTGAATGAACTAGAGTCCTTTTATGTGTGCATGGGAAGTGGGCGCAGGTGCTGGCAATCAGTAATCAGCTGAATCCTCGTGACATCAATAAATGTATTAATAATTTTGGTATGGTTTAAATCTTGCTCACAGGAAATGTATCCATGCAAGTTGTCACATCAGCGACTAGGGGGAAAACAGAGAGCCTCATTTTTGAATTGGAAAGGGTATAAAGGTAACACAAAACAGTCCCTTTGCCCTCCACAGGGACACGATATTTCCAATTTACTTGACAGTTAACATTAAAATTCCGATATTTGTCTTTATTTGCATAAAATCCGCTCACGTTTGTTATCTTTATTTCCACAAGTAGGAAAGAAATTCCTTGCCTTCCAGTTGTTTCATTTATTGCTGAGAATGAGGTCTTTCGCGGTTTTGTTTTACACAGAGGAGTAAGATTCGGCTTTCAACAGGAGAACATGGTCATAATTCAATTATGACTCCACAAAGCAGTGAGCGCTGGAGTACGAAGATAGAGAATAATTATTAGGTTAAAGTGTAGCTATTGCTGAAGCCAGATGAGGCATTTATGGGGTATGCTATTTTCTGTTGGACAAGGATTCTGGATTTAGGCCAGTGAACTAACATTTATAAACCTGCTTTTTATTACAAAAGAACCTGCTTATTTGGATTTGTGTGTTTCAATTAAATAGTTCAAGATTTAAATGATGTTTGATGGCCTGTGAACCAAGTCCATTTTGGTGGTTTTATAAGCTATGCTATCTCTACTTTATAGTAATATATATGCATATAGCATTAGCATTGCAAAATCTCGTATATGGTTTTGTACATCTGCCAGTGTAGCCAGGGAATACGTGCAGAATACAGAGGGAGGAGATGTATTTACAGGACAGCTTAAAACAGTCCACTCCATGTTTTTGTCATCCCGATGCCGCATGAAGGCATGTAGCATTCCTTACGTAGTTACGTAGCTGGTCAAGCAATGTTTCTAAGAAAGAGAGGGAAGAAATGCGGAGGGGAAGTAGTTGAAGGTTTAAAGAACGTAATTGTGTTTATTTGCGGGGCTGTGTGTGGGATGCAGGAAGCCCCGGGGGCCCGGCCTCTCTCTGTTTGTTATAGAGTGAAGAGGAAACTGTTGGCGGTCTCTGTCCTCTAAAACCAGGATGGAGCAGTTGTGGAGCCGTTCTGTGGCATGTTGGTCATTGTTGTTGTTTTCTTGAGAGAGATTGGGAATGAGGTGCAGAGGTGAACTTCCTTCAGCTTCATGTTTATCAGTATCACTTTTGGTATAAAAGGGCCCTTATGTTTGTATAAAAACAAACAAGAAAAAACAGTTCAGGTGACAAAAAGTTATGCAAAAGTAGCATAATGCATTACTTTACATAAAAAAAAGTAATGCAATTAGGAACTTTTTATGGAGTAATGCAATATTGTATACAAAGTAACTTTTCCCAACACTCTTCATGATTGTCTCCACATATTAAACTCTGATAGAGTATTTATATTTTAAAGGGATAGTTCACCCAAAGATGTTTATCTGCTTACACTCTGGGCATCCAAGATGGAGGTGACTTTTCTTTCAACACAAACAAATATTTTTAACTCAAAAATATACTGGAGTCAATGGGAACATGTCTAAAACCAAATGAAACCCTGCAGCTTTTGACGATATGTTGATGCTCAGGCCAGTTGAACACTGAAGTGAATCAGAGGTAAAAAAACAAACAAACATATAAATACTGTTTAGTTTTTTTTTTCTTTACACATCAACATATGAGCTGCAGAGCTGTGTTGGATTTATTGACTCTTAAAGACATAGTCCCATTGACTACCATTATATGACTTATAGACTGCAACGGTTTGAATTAAAAATCTTTGTTTGAATTCTACCAAAGAAACAAAGTCACCTACATCTTGGATGCCCTGGGGGTAAGTTGATAAACATAAAAGTTTCATTTTTGGGAGAACTATCCCTTTAAGTTCCCTTTAAGAATAATAAGCCAGTTCAACCTTTAAACCTAGGGGTCATTAATCTTATAAAAAATATTTTCAACATATTAAGCAAACCAAATCTCCAAAGCAGATCATCTCAGGCCTCTTTTCCTAGATGCAGCTCAGAGTGTTGCAAAATACGAATGCATCTCACTGCTCTCTTTCGCCTTGAGGTTTTCCCTCCATTTCCTTTTTGGTAATTTGACATTTTCACCACATCCACTTGGGTTTCTCGCTGGTGTCTTGGCTCAGAGCGGCCACGGCTTTTTCTGGAACTTTCTACCCCCTGCTAGGTCTCTCTTGTGTGGTTTTCCTCCAAAGCACATGGCTCACATCCCAGAGGGGGATGGAACAGCTTGTGGATCGGGGCAAACATGGTCAGGCCAGCTAAGGCCTCGCTCGCAAGGACATAAACAGCAAACAAGAGCCCGAGGGACTTTTTCATTGAGCAATTTGTTCTATTTTCAAATCTTTTCCAAGATCTTCAATTGTGGAATGGAGGGAAAAGGAACAAAACACTGGAAAGACATGTGGCCAAACAGGTCATCCGTCCTTCTTGACACTCTATCCTTCCACTGCGAGTCAAGTACAGGCCAGAACTTTTCCTCTGGCAATCGCTGTGCTTTCAGAGCCAGCGCAAGAAAAATTTGACTGTAAAACCCAAGTTTGTTAATGAATAGTTTCCGCAGTCAAATGCTGTTGTAAAATTTACTCTATTTTTGGCTAAACGAACATTGGACACAAAGCCTAGGCCTCCTTCAGAAAACATTTTTGCATGCAATATAGTGTTAGAATTGCTTTTGTAGAAAAACTACTGTTGGAAGATTTTACCTATAGTTAACTGGGGATTATTATCAAGAATAAATATACCACTTTGCAAACTTTAAAAGATATAATTTTATAGCCTGGGCCCGCCCATACTTCCTGTGACGCTACATTCAATTTCGCGAGATAAGTCAGTCGTTTTAGAGCATTTCTGTTCCCAAAAAAATGGAAACCAATGAGAAACGAGCTCCCCACCCCCCGCCCCCGGCACCAGAGAGGCGGGTGTAACGCGATGATGACGCAGTAGTTCTGCGATCGGAAACCATACCGGCTTTCAAAGCTGGCGTGTACCGAGCAGCAACAATCGTTCG
>JAUCMS010000048.1:12957205-12968099 GCA_032357445.1 Enteromius radiatus
GCGGAGAAAGGGGAGGACGGAGGGGAAATGCGAAACTAGATGCTGAGTGTAGGGAGACGCCGGGTTTTAGGCTGAGGTGAATGAATGGAATTAGGATAGTAATTGGTAACTGGCGAGTGTAATAATGATGAGTGATTAACGGGAATCAGGTGCGCTCTTCCCGAAACTATGTTAAAACATCCCTTTAAAAAAATGCTTTGTAAGTTGTGTATTCCTTGTCTCCATTGATTTTATGTTTTTATTCATCTTTTATTTTACTTCGACTGGCTTAATCATTGGGTAATTTATATTTTTGGGTGAACTATCCCTTTAAGGTGATTGCTTTAGTTACATATTTTAGTTTAATATTTAGAGACAATATTTTAACCAAACACATGACAAAACCTGCAATCTGTTTTTAGGCTTAAGAAAGTAGTGATATTTTTCGAAGCCCCCTCCTGACCCAGCTTGAATACCTGCTGGTTTATTCCACTGCGGTGAATCTCTGGGAATGAACATGATGATAAAATGACGTCAGGCAGCGGACAGAATTCCTCACTGGTGTGCAGTGCCAGGCTTAGAGAGTAACATTCTTCCTGCAGAATAAATAACGTGTTCGCTGACGAGCGGCGGGAGACAAACGAATGCTTCTCGCGGAAGATGAGGTCAACGTGACGCGCACCACTCCCCCAGAGCTCGGTTCCGTGTGCTCAGATAAATTATCTGTTTGTTTTTGTTAACTTGACAGCAGGAAAGAGTTGGGATTAACAAGTGCAGGGCTCGAAAGCAGCAAGCCTCAAAATGGTTGTGCAACCAGGCAAGTGCTACGACACACATACTGACACCGCTCCCTGAAATGTGAACACGCTGTTGTAGATGTATGGACAACAGTTTATGTATTAGGCCATTTAGCTGTAGCCCAATTGCCTGACCAGAATATTTTAGCTTACAACATGTTGGAATTTCAGCGAGCATGTATTTTTTTTTTTATACCTAGTCACTTCAAAAGCATTTCCTCAAAAACAAGTTGCATTGTATTATTTAGAAAAAAAAAATCTAATACTTAATCTAATAAAGTAGCGGGGGACATACCAAATTTGTATATTTCTCAGGTGTAATTTCGGCCCATGATTCCAGGCAGATGCGGTACAGTTGTTTAGTTTTGTTTGATGATGCTTGAGTACTGCTGTTTCTGTGAATTCTCCGTTGGATTAAGATCTGAGCTTTGACTGGACCAGTGTAGGAAACTCAACTTGTTGTTCTTGAACCACTCCAGTGTGTTTGAGATTGTTTTGCTAAAAGATAAACCATCTCCCAAGCAGTTCCAATCTTGCAGCCGTTCCATTCTTCCTTCTGTTTTAACACAAAGCTCAGTCTCGGTTGATGAAAAGCAGTCCGACAGAACGACGCTTCCATGAACTCACTGTAGCTGTTGCTAACTGAGAAGTGAACATTGCTGGATGTTATATCGACCCTTGTAAATACATATCTTGGTCAAATTTGACCACAAAATCTACATTGCAACTGGGTCAATTATTCTGAAACGCAGGCACACTTCCAAATGGTTATTTTAAATAACAGAATAAATGCAACACACCCATACAGGTCGTTATTATGATGTACTATTGATGTGGTTGACTGGCGCACCCTTAATCTGCAGTCATTTACTGCACTCATTAGCACCTTCAAAGTGTCGTTGTTGTTTTTTATGTGTGTGTGGTTTCTCTTAAGACTACAAAAGTACAAAATATATATATATATTTTTAGTATATATTTTAAAATTTTAGTACAATAATGCAATAAATAAACAGTGAAAAGACAATGTTTTTTAAGACAAAAATGATTTTTAAAAACAAATATTAATATAAAAAAAAATAATAATAAACAATTGTCTTACTTAGTATACATGAATTATATTCCATAACAAAAAACAAAAAAAAAACTAAATTTATATTGATTCAAGAATGTTGTGATATTTATACCAGAAATCATCTAAAATACCTCGTAAGAAAATCATGTTTGCAGTGTGTTTATATTGCCACTGTAAATAATTGGCCTAGCAAAATAAGATGACAGTATTTGTATCCGCTAGCAGTGGAACATCAAATGTTGCAATAGCTTATAGCCTGCAGTACACATGCTAACATCTTCACCAGGTGGAAGTTCTGCTATTTTATTTGCACAGAACAGACACACTCAGCCTTGTGCTGAAATGTCCTCCCAGAGATTTATTGACCCAGAGGCCCTGTTCAGCACTAGAGAAACCCGCCAGGCAAGCCAGAAGAGGAGGAGGACACTTACAGTGCGATGAGGAGCACGAGGAACACAGCTGGTCCTGCTCATGAGCGAAGCATTTCCTAATATGTCTCATTTTTATCAAGCTGGCTCATCCATTAGGATGAAATATCACCATGCATCACTTCACGCTGAAAGTATGAGTAACAGCTCATAATGGAGAGGCACAGCTAGAAGGTTAAAGATACATGTTAGTGAGTAGCTAAGTAGCTGCCACTGTTCAGTTGTAAACAAAAGCGCAGATCTGCCTGGAAACGTCTGGACAAAATCCAGTGGAGCACTAACATGTTTAACAAAAATTGCCAAAAATGGCCGGTTGGGTCAGTTTTAGTGTATAGGTGTTATGCCTTGTTTGCAGTAAAGGTGTGGTAAAGGTCACATTTTACCATTGCTCAGTCAGTCTAGTAGGAATTGGTACAAATGGGGCAAAAAAGATTTTTTGCCTGACCAAAGTTGGTCAATTTTTATGACCGCACATGCACAACATCCTTTCATTCATGACTTGGGAGGTGAACTAATCAATTATATTTCCGGTACGTATGACTCAACAGTGCAAAATTCTGGTACAGGAAACAGAATTGATTAGTTCACCTTGTGTGTCTTCTGGTCCGAGTCGTTAATTTGCTCGTCATATGACAGCTGCGTAGGCTATGTACACAATATAAGTGATTAGCAATTGTTTCCTGTGCAGTTTCAGACTCAGTAAAGGGACTTGGGAGGTGAAATAATTTCAGTTTCTTGTGTACAGCCTGTATGGGTGTCATATGACAAAGCAAATACAGTAGGGACACAAACAAGGACTTGAGAAAAAATACAGATGTTTTAATAAAATATTACTTCAGTCAAAGTATCTAGTACTCTTTTTAAAACCATTGACTTAAACAGTATGAAAAAAAAACATACTATGGAAGTCAATGGTGACCCGAAACAGCCTGGTTGCAAACTTTCTTCAAAATATCTTCATTCGTGTTCGGCAGAACAAAGAAATTCGTACAGATTAGGAACTACACGAGGGTGAGTAAATGATGACAGGATTTTCATTTTTGGGTGAACTATTCCTTTATGTAAAAAAATACAAAAGTGTTTGGTTTTTAAAAAAAATAATAATTTTATATTTTATTATTTTATACTATATATTTGATATAATCCTCAAAAAAAAAGTGGATGATGTAAGACGAATACCTGACAATTACAGACCTGCGGAGTAGAGAGCAAAACTAAATATAAACCAAGAGGAGACTCCTGTAAACAAATGATGGCTTTTGTGAGACTTCCATTCACAGACGCCCCGCCTACTTCCTACATTATCTTAGCCTCTGGTAAACCTGTGAGAAATGCACTGATTTGCTACAGGAGGCCTTTATTCACCCCCTGGAGCCATGCGATCCATGTTTTAATATGAATGGATGCACTTTATTTCACTGCTTTCGGACTGTTGAACAAAAACATCCACCCATGCCATTATAAAGCTAATCAATATAACTCTGATTTTACTCATCTGAAAAAAGAAAGTCATATACAGCTAGAAAACAGGTGCTAATTTTCTTTTTTGGGAGAACTAACCCTTTCAATAAAATCAACTCATTCATGAAAGGCATCTTGGAGCTGTTCAAAATAATGTGCAACGACATGTTTTTAACGAAATGCAGTGGGGAAAAAAAACACAAAATAGTATGCTTTGGAATGTATTAAGGTAAAAGTAAAGGCTCTTGTAAAGTGCAGATACTTTAAAAAAGTAAAAAATAAAAACAGTTACTCTCCACCATTGGTTGCCATTAAAAACAAGATGCCATTTTTTTCTAAATAGAAATCCTATTTTATCATAATCGAGCTATAGCACGAAAAATATGAAATTTTACATTTACACTTAAATCACTAAAATAGTGTATATATATGTGGTGCATTTTTACACAATCTGTTGTAAATGTCTTAATTTTTAAATGAATGTTTTAGTAAATCTAAGTTTGTCAAAAATGTCAGAAAGTTATCTTCCTAAGTAAAAGAGTAATGTATTTAATATATATTTTCTAAGTATAGTTCAAATCTATTAATACATTTACTGAAATATCGCTTGAGACTGTTATAAAAATTCTAATTAAACAGTTTCCACACTTCTGTTGCTCATGTTGCCAGGAATTGGCATTTTTATAGCAATAACAACTCTTTTGATGTCATTTTAATGTTATATTGTGTCAAAATAAAACTAAAATACAAACCCCACTTTATTCGTATTTAAATAGCATTAAATAAAACTTTATTCTTGCACGTACAAGTGCTTTATTAAGTAGCAAAAGTAGTGTTTCTGTTGCTTCATGAAAATGTCTGACATGTCTGCAACAAATATTGCCGCTAATCCACTTCATCTGTTACAAAATACACAAATGGACAAGCATCCTTCTGGGAAACAGAAAGTGTCTGATTTCACGTCTCTGTGTTAAACTCCTCCCCCGGACTTCAAATTCTGCCACAGCCAAAGTCGAACACGGCTAAAGACTTCTGTTCACTGTGTCACGCCAAATCGCTTTCAGTGTGAACACCCCATAACGCATTCGAAGGAAGCCGAGGTGTAGTTTACTGGGGTTCCCTGTACAAGGTGCTGATGACCAGTCAAGCAGAAAAGACCCCCCAGTTAAGCTATTAACATACTGTGACCTCTGACCTCCCACCTCTGACCTGATAAAATGGAGTCTTAATGGAGACCAGACGCCAGCGCAGGGCGACGGCGTGGCCCATGGGAAGGTTAGTGTCTTTCGACTTTAAGCGCCCACTGAAGAGGCCCAATGAAGAGGAGGAGGACAAGAGAGGAAGTTTATACAGCCGACTTTTGGAGGGCCACAGCAGCGTTTCTATTTATAAAACTAGCAATCCTTTGCTAAAATTAATAAATACGCACAATTGAAGGCATCCTGTTATTTTGTGGCCAGGGCTGAGGAAGTTATTTTGTGGTACACTGATAATTTTGGTTAGAACACCAGGCTATAAATACTGTCAGCACCGCTCCCTCCCAAACTCCAAATGAAAATCCGGTGTTTAGGAAAACAACTGCAGGGGGAAAAAAAAGAAAAAAAAAAAGATGGAGGTGGAATATTTTTGAAGCAGGAGATTTGAGGGAAGACTCTTGTGTTGGAGCACAGCTCACAGACCGTCCATAACCCCGTAGTCAGTGTCACAGATGACTGCAAAGGGAATTTTGGAAAACCGATATGGTCACAATGTAAATACTGTGACTGAAGTGCTTTCCAACATACACTAACACAGTATTCAAAGCAGCAACGGGAAATTAGTCTGCCCACAGTAAATGTGAAATTGCTGCAGAACATGACAAGAGTCTATCCAGTGTGTGTGTATACTTCTGGTCTTCTGATAGGACAAGCAGCATCCCAAGATGCTGATATGTGTGCCAAGCTTGAATTTTGACTATAGTTTTATGTTATTATTGATAAAACAAGCCTCTGCTCTGTTTCTCATGAAGTACAATAAACATTTTAGGAGCCTTGTTGCACATGTTACAAGTACTTATAGTTATAACAATAAATTATACGTAATCACACGCAATGAACCCTAACCATACAGTAAATGTATGCTGTCAATTATTATTACTCATGTAATTGTACAAATTAACTGTAACAAGGACACCTAAAAATTGAGAAACATTTTGACATGAATGTCAGAGATAGGAGGCAAAAATCTCTCTCCATCTTTCCTATTGGATCATATGTACCAAGGGGTATGAATACTTTTGAAAAAGTTTTCAAATTTTCAGTCACAGAAAAATATCAGTAAAACGTGAACATTATAAATGTAATAATACATTTACTGACATATCGCTCAGGACTATACTGATATAAAAATTATAATTAAACTTTATTTGCTTTATATACTGAGCCTAAAATGTGTTTTAATGTCACTACTGACGAGGATTATATGTTCTTTGAATAATATCAGCCATTTAATGGAAGTTTACTTGAAATAGTTCCAATTTAGCACAATTAAATTCACTTCAGTATATTTTGGCACTACTTCTGCACAATTAAAGTGCATTAAGTACAAAATTAGTCAGACTTTAAGTGAACCAGTTTAGTAAACCAAAAGTACAATTTACTACTGCAGGGTATTTTTATTAAGTACATAAATATGTAAATATATTCGTAGTATACTTTGCATTGAATTTTAGTATTGTTTTTCACTACAGGCCATTTTTCCCAATAATAAATTATTAGAACATCTAACTTGTATATACGGGACCAGCTAAAAAAGTACAAAACATAATAATGTCAAGAATTTTTGAGATTTCTTTTTTCAGTGCATAAAAAATAAAAATGAGATTCTTCAGTTTTTGTCTGTCTGTGCCAGGCCATTCCCAACCAAGCAACTGACCAAATGTTTTAGGAAAACAAAATGTTTTAGCAGGCTTTGGGCAACTTTGCAAAGCAATAATGCTGGGGCCTGCTTTGTTCTGACAGCAGGAGAGCAGGAGAGCAGGAGTGGCTGTTGAAAGGAGCTTTTTTTTTTTTGCCGGGTTTGTTTGTTATTTGATGTAGCTCAGTCTACAGTCTTGTCAGTTGACCATAACTCAAGCGAACATTGCTGGGGCACTTTAGTCAATTATATAGAGGCAGCAGACAGGGTTAGTTAGTGTTGGATAGGTGGGAGAAACCTGGGGTCAAGCCCCAATCAACACTTCCCCCCTACTGGTCTGTCAAGTGCCATTTTCTACTGACGCCAATGCCGTAAAACTCAGCCGAGGTTTAGGACACACAAAATGGCTTTTATGACTTAACAGAAATAGTTTTACAATAACACTCAGCACTCAACGTAATGACATTCCCAGCTTCTGCGATTACCAGGGGCCCAATATGGATGGATATCAAAAGACATTTGGATAACTGTTATAAAATATACATATTTACCCACACAGGGTTCTTCCTTAAATAAGTAGAACCAAACTTAGCGTTCATGCCAGCCACCACTGTGTTATTCACTAAAAAGTCAACATTAACATAGGGCATAAACAGCTTCCTTTGGTTCCGGTGGTCTCTTCCATGTCGTCCCAGTGTCCTGGCCCCCAACAGAGAAGGCAGGCAACAGGGGCCACCATGACCCCAGCATGTTGCCGCGGGATATGAGCTGGAGCCAGCTTGGCTTGTTTAAGGCTTGTTTATGGCCTCTGAGAGGCAGGAAGTGCCGCCAGGGATTCCTGTTGGACCTGTCTTGTAGTTAATTTTACAGCCACTTTTTATTTACTGATAGTTACACTTGGGCCCTTGTCATTCATAAGGAAACATGCAGAGTTTGAGCTAACCCCCGACCACTCTGTTCTCTCTGTCCTTCCTGAACTCCTTCAAATCCTCCAGGAAAAAAAAGAAAAAAAGAAGAGGTTTTGCGATGCCAACATGGAGATATCATTGCTTTCAATCAGCCCGCCGAACCCAGACTGTTATTCCTGGTCGTCGGAGCGGATTGTTTATTCCTGTCGTAATGTGTTTAATTCTGTGGAGGATGTTTTGATTTGCCACCAGGTCTGTTTTTCATTGGAAGTTCATTATATATCAGCTAACCACAAGCCATCGCCCTGTAGATGGGAGGAAGCGACTGAGCAGAGTCTGAGAAGTGTCCTTATTAACGACTGCTGAAAGACGCAATGAAGACAACACTCCAGCTGTTTCTCGTCCAGCGTTTCTAATGAAGGATCCAGAAGCTGAGTGATGATTTAGATAATTGGTTTAATGGCATCATTTAAACATGGTTAAACAAAATATTGGTTGTTAAGTGACAGAAAGTGTAACCCAAACTTACTTTTTGCTTAATTAATGCCCCATAATAAAATTCTTCCATATTGACATATTGATCCTCACACATATTTGTATATATTTATGTTATTTTTAAGGTATTGGCTCATTAGCTAAGCAATGTGCCTACTTTCAACAAAAACGATTTTGAATGAAGCCTTTTGTGTGGTCATATGAACATTTATATGTTCCCATATCTGCTAGAAAGTTTACATATATACATAAATAAAACTGGATTGTTCATGATGTCATAAAAGTAAAGACACTGCGCCGCCATATTGGTATTCCTGGTATTCACATTCATTCTGTTGAATTAATATCATACAATTTTTAAGGTGAAAACATCACTCAAGTCAGCGTTTTCATATCTGAAGAATCCCTGTACATTCTTACAACACAAACGTCTTCAGCACGTAAACAGTTATTTGTGTAATGTTGGGAATTTCTCATATAAACATTAAACGAACATAATGAACATCAGACGGATGAGATACTCAACATATCTATTACAAATGACAAAGTGATCATTCTGATAACTGAATAAATATTTATGCTTTGCATACAATACCTTAATTTGTCTTGTACCGTTATTCGCTGTTTATGTCATTTTTACATAAAAAAAAAACACACATCGTGACTGATTCAGAGAAATAACGCTGACTACTGTACATATGGTACAGACTTAAAGACATGAAACTATATTTCCAATATGATGCATGGTAAGCTATTCATTTAATTTAATACAACTGAGCAATACAGCAGAAAATTGAATTGTATTGTATATTCATATCAATCTTAGATACTCTATACATATATGCTCATGTTTAAGAATTCCTGCATGATTACATACATAATGAAATATATTTTGTGTTGGATCAGCTGACACACCTGCCCAAAACCATTAATTTACATACACATAACTTGCATATACATTTATAACATAAAAACTAATTGTGTGTGATTGATTGTGTGATTTTAGGTCTTTGATGCTAGTTTAAATATGAATTTGAGCACTGATTAACTTTATTATTATACAGAGTATTTATGAATAGTTATGGTGATGACTATTGCATTTAAATTATATATATTTTACATTTGAAAGTAAAGTAAAAGTACATATTTATTTATGTTCTGCAATCTGCTTGACCTTGTCAGTGAAGTACACTTCAACTGGTTTCCTGTTCAGGGAGTAGGGAGCACTGAACACTGTGTACTATAGAGACCCTGGCCACTGGGACACAGCTAATGACTGTGTGTATGTTCTGGTATTCACTACGTTACAGGGTTCGGATGTCCCCATTAGAATAGTAATACCGGTAAAGTTTGACCTTGTGTGGAAATTTTTTGGCCACCATGAAAAAAACAAGCTTATAAATAATACAGTATGAAGCTTTTTAAAAATCTAAAGGCTTTAGGGTAAGGAGTTTTTACAGTATTGAAAAAAAAAAGAAATACATTAAACCTTAGAAATGACCCCATATAACATGGGAACCGATATGTTTGTGTGTGAACTAGGTATTTATGCAGTTCTCAGTGACATATGCTGGTGATTAGTCTGGTGGTCAAATGAAGATGACGACTAGTGAAAGCCTACAGAGTGAATCTAAAGCCATACATTCAATTAATACTAAACAATGAATTAATAAAATCTACATTTGTAACTGTTGTGCATTTTGTTTTTGTATGCAAACATAAGTTGCATGTGATATATTCGAAGTATGATGCAAGATGTTTTGTTTTTACGTGGTGCTCTCCCAGGATTCACTAGTCCAGGAACATGTTTATGTGACCGAATGGCCCTCATGTGACAGATAAGGGCAGGCAGGGTAAACAGGAGCTGAGATAGCATGCTGATAGAGTGTTCCTGGACTTCCGGTGCTGCATATTTGCCATCTGATCAAGTGGGCAGTGAGTGTGTGTGAGCGTGTGGGAGTGTGTGGAACGAAGACTAGCAGACTTGTGTCATCTGTGCGAGGCTTCTCACCTGATAAACCACAGCACAAACACTGTCAGATTCCAGGGCCGTGAACCATACAGAACTGAACTGTTACATACCAAATACACTTCCTGAATGATTTTCAATTCAAAATAGCTTGCATGGCCAATTCGATTCCAATTTCCGACTTCCGAAAAACTGCCAATTACCAAATCCTGACATTCCCTTCCCTTCTACTTCTAAATGTGTGTTCTGGACAGTAATGTTTCCACATCCAGCTGGGTCATCAATCAAGCTAAAGAGCAACAGCGCAAACTGATCTCAGATCTGCTATTTCACCATCCAAAGCTGTAATTATGTGCCTCAGGTTAAACTGTGGACTACAATCCTCACACTCCACCTGAACAAGCAGCAATAAACACCACAGCAACCGGATGTGGACCTTTAGGGCATGGGTGAGGGGAAATAGACAAAGATGGTGAGAAAGGGCGAGAGAGGAGGATGATCACAAATAGTTGTCACGTTCAAGGGCCAAACTATTGTAGTGACCGTACCACTCAAATCTGAGTTCAGTACATCAATTCAAACTTGAAGCAGGACAAAAAAGAAGACAGTATAATAAAAAATGTTAAAGTATTTATGTTAACCACTGCTAAATAAAAAGCATAATGTAAGGTCATGTAAAACAATGTACTAAAATGTAATCATTGCATAATGTGTAAACAAACAATAACATTTACATTTTGCAAGCATTGCTTTCAGGTAAAAGGGGGTTTGTTTGGCCCTTAAAGGGGTGGTACATGCACTTTTTCAAGCTGAAATGTGTGTTGGGAGTGTGTGTACACAACCACCCTACAATGATAAAGATCCACAAGTATTTTTATTAAATTAAAAG
>JAUCMS010000048.1:12970767-12982427 GCA_032357445.1 Enteromius radiatus
GGTACTAAACTGCAGTGGAAACGCAAACCGAGCCGAACTGAGCCGTGCCGAGCCGAGTCGTACCACGCAGTGGAAAAACGACATATGCAACATAATTTGTTACTTTTATAGAAGTAACAAAATATTATAATACACTACTTTTAAAAGTAACTTTCCCCAACACTGACAGACAAGAATTCAACCATTGACCAAGAATTCAACTCCCAATGCTCACCCCCAACAAAGGTGTCCTCTCAGGGGTGGTAAGGACATTGACATGAGCTAATCTTATTGGACTCTAAGCAGGAGCCATTCTGAGTAGGTGGAAGAGAGGCAAAGAGAGACTGAGGGCAAGTGGTTAAAATGGAAGGAAAAAAGCCCAAGCTGAATGCACGAACGAGCACTGCAACTGTAAATGGAATTGGAAGGAGTCCAGCTCATGCATTTTTTAGTCTATTACTACAGCTGTTACACTTTGTTAACGCTGTCAAGTTCAGGAGACAACGTGTACATCCAACAAGCCGGGGTAATCATATTTGTACATCTCTACTAAAAATCATAACGATTCCATGCATAATGAGGCTCAGTGTGATGTTGCAATTTATGCAACCGAGGACAGTGTGCATCCTACTATTGCCCACGCACTTCAAAGTGTCGAACATGCCAATCTTCACACTAGAATCTCAGGAGCCCACTATCTGCGCTTACCAAAAATAGGACAACAAAGCCTCACACAAAGTCCTCCAACCCCTTTCATGCTTTCTGAGCGGTTACCTTGTGATCGGCCTTTATTTTCAACCATTACAGTCCATTTTAAATTGAGCTTAAAAGCTTAAGAGCATTACCACTTCCATTTACAAACTCTTTTCCCAAATTAGACATAGGAAGGAAGACCTGAACGGTGCAATCAAGTCGGTGCATCCATAAGCCTTAAGGGAACACCCCTTGACTCAAAGGCCTTTAATAAGGTCAAAGGAACAAAAGGCCATCCATGTCAAATAAACTCCCAAACCTCAGACTCTAGAGCTGATGACATTTTAGCAAGCTGGCTAACTACAATTACCACCACCTCTCTTTCTCACTTCCCCTTCCTCTGCTCCTCCACTCCCCTGTTCCCCTACTCCACCTTCAGCACCTGCGTCCCTCCGGAGGGGGAGGTTTTGGAGAGGAAGCCCTGCAGGCGTCTTACAGATGGTTCCCAAATTACACCTTCATTACCCCCCCCCCCCCCTACCCCCCCCCCCTCCCAACCCCCCCTTCACTGCGCTCTCCACCCCCCCCCCCCCCTTCCGTTCTTCAGTACACCCCCACACACCACCTCCTCCACCCCTGCCGCCACACCTCACTGTAAGAAAACAGCCATGCCTGCTCAGCAATTTAGTGAAGAAGGGAATGTCTTTGGGCCACCAGGTCAAGTGCTGGCGATAAGATCTATAATTTTTTGCAGACACAACAAGAGGAAAACTTATTTACCTCCCTGTTGGCCAAATTCAAATTTTGGTTGCATATGCTGGTGCCTATGTAGGTCAGGAAGTAGTTTGTCGATTGCAAGATTCTTCCCTCTGTTAAAATATTTTCTGTAGCAGCCAACCATGTTCTTTGAGTACCCAACACTGCATGTCTTCTTTGTCTGACACACTCATTTCAGGTCTTGGAAGTCTCCATGGCCACATTTCAAGTAATCCAATTCCCGTTTTTTCCCTCCCTGTGGCACAGATTGGATATGACCAATGTATGTGTAAACAAAATAAAAAATAAAAAAAATCACATGGATTCCAAAATTCTCAAATATATTCCAGGCCACAATCATATGTGTAAAAAAAAAATCTTACATGAATTGGATGCATGTATTAGCATCTGCCATGTTAGAGGACAGATCCGATATTCCTGTCAACGCGAACTGTACATCACTGAAGAAACGACAGTGGCAACTGATATGACTCGTGTGGTGCTTTTCCAAGAAAAAGGTCAAGTATAATAAGTCATTAATATGTGTTTATTAGCATTACTAAATGGCTAATATTCTAGTAACATGCATGCTAATAAGCAACTAATAGGCGTAACCATAAAATAAAGTGTTACCGACTCTCTTTGACGTGGAAAAGTGCTTAGAATCACGCCAGGGTCTGAACAGACATACACACTCTTTATTTTGTAGGAATATTGTAGGTTTTTGAAAATGTAAGCTGTTCTTGCAGCTCACTGTTGTAAATTATATTTTGATTGGTGATATTTTATATATTAATGACATTAATTAGGAGTCGTTTACAGCTGAAACCATTCATTTGCATGCAAGTTCAAGATCATTTGCAATTCATAGATTTCACATTCGAAACAGAGGCGTACACACAATTTTTGTTCGTAAGTTCATTCTATGAATCAAATGTATGCATACTCAAGAGATCAAATTTAGAATAGTTTCTGTGCAATGTTTTATAAACGAGGCCCCTGCAGTGTAAATGCAACATACTGAGCCGATGAGTTTAATCATGTGTTTGATTAAGGGGACAGTTTTGGGGTACTCTAGGAACAATGCTGGGAACCACTGTTCTATAGTAACAGGAAGTTTATTCTTTTCTACACTAGATATGATATAAATGTGGAGAAACATCTAGACTTCATGTGTTCAAATAGTGATATTCATGTAACCTGTCAGGTTGATTTTATGGCACGTAATGCTATGCTCAAACAGGACTAGGGTCAGGCTTTAATACCTTTCTCACTCCACTATCACCTTGGTTAAATGTGCTGATGTCATAATAACAAGCACGAATGGCTTCTTCCTACAATGCATTTTGACAGTTTAAGCTAACAGAGTTACCACATCCATTTTCAGACTTAACCCATTAGGCAGTTATCGGGATCCTTGTGTAATGGTTCATATAACAGGGTTATGTCCCCTACTGAGAATACCGTGCCCTTTGCCTTGAGCTGTCTTGCTAGATTAAGTTAACTACCAAGTTCTACCTGCGCCTCTTTTATAAAAGACTCAGAAACTTTACCACTGTTACAGGGGAATGCAAAACTCCAACAGATTCTCAGGGTCGGCCGCTTTGGCCGCTCAGAGGATGATACAGTCTCTGGTCAGGATGTCATTACAAAGGAATGCATTCTGCAAGACCAAAAACAAGATCTATAGGTTCCATATGCGATTGCAGCTGGAGGCCAGTTTGCCGTAGAAGAGAGAGAATACTAATGTTAAGTAAACAGCCCTCTGTTTTTCCTGCTTGCTGATTAGCTGTTGATATACTGATATTTAGATGTGTTCTGATATAAAGTTGCTCAATTCTTCTTGCGTGTTTACGGATCGAGTAGAGGGCAGAGAAATCATTTTAACTTTGTGCAAACAGATGTCGTCATTAGTGCCAATTCAAGTCAAACTTATGTTTTATTAATTAATTTGCTATGAACACAAGCCTTGATTACTATCCCATGAAATAGAAAAACGTTCCTTTTATATTGTGCGTTGACATTTTTTATGCTGACGTACTTCTGTCCCAGATAATGTGATAGCACAGAAACTTCCAAATCACTGTTTTTTTTGAGCGGTACAGTACATCACGTCAACTACGTGCTCAGCTAACTTTGGAAGGATAACAAATTCTACTTAGTGTTACTAGTAGTTGCATCTGACCTCCAAGAAATCACTACAGTACAGTATCTAATATTATGATACGTATTGCATTCTATAAGGACAATTTTATTTTTCTGGGTGTAATATGTTCTAGATGATGCACTAAAGTCCACTGTGGAGGCAGGAAGACCCGACCAGAGATTAAGGGTTAGTCAGGCAAGAATAAGTGATTCCATGGAGATCCCACTCCTGGCAGAGAGGAACAGCAACGGGGGAGTGTATGACTCACTGTCCATCCCGAGAAGAGATTCCACACAACAGCAAACAGTGATGCGGATATGATGAGTTGAGGGATATCGGTGTGACCTTAAAATCCCACTCAAAAACAGGATACCACTGCATACCGAGCACCAAAACTGTATCATATACAATATAAACATGCTTTGACCACTGGACTAATTTATAATAACCCACTATAAATAAGCATTTTAAATGATAGGATGTGATAATTCACTAATAATTTGTGCAGGACATATCCACCTCAGGTCAGATGTAATCGTAGTCACTGGAGATTCCTTTCAATTGCTTTGTTTGCTGGGCCGCTCTGCTGTTTTTGAACATCTAATAGCCTTGGAAAGGCAGAAAGGGGCCTCTTCTCCCACCACGAACTCACCCTAATGACAAAAACACATTTTGTTTGGGAGTGCTTTGGGAGGACAGTCAGAAAACACACACACACACACCAGAGTGTTTCTGGACTGCACAAGAGGCAGCGGTACCATTCTAGGTTTACTCATTAGAGATTCCAGCGCAGCCTCCATTCTACCATCTTTCTGTTTCTTTGTCTCAGTAAAATGGTATTCTGAAGCATTTGGTTAGATCATTCTGAGGCCATAAGTTGTGCAGGCGGCTAATTATAGGCCACACTGTAGACCTGAGGGCCGGATGTGACAGCATGCAGTGTGTGTGTGCGTGCGTGTGTGTGTGTGAGAGGAAGAGAGAGAAATCATGCATGCGAGTATGTTTAACTGGGTTTGCAGCAAGGGATCCAACCTTAACCCCTCCCACAGAGTACTGCAGCAGTGACTCATTCAGGATCAAGAGAGAGAGACGTCCAGGGTCTGCACACGCAAACGCATTCCTCCAGCCCAACACACACAACGCAGTCTCTCACTCACACACACACACTTCACAACTTCAGCTCTCCAGTATGTGCTCAAACACACACACACACACACAGTATGAAGTCATTCACAAAAATACAGAAAAGGTAATATTAAATAAATAGCTTATGTTAGCAACTGCACAACTAGATGCTTCTTTGCAAATAATAAACACTGAGAATAGAATAGAATAGTAACAAAGATGTGGAACACAAAAAAATAGAACAGAACAGAATAGAAAACTAAATGAAAAAGAACACATAAGAATATAATTAATCTGTGCAGAGCATAATATATAGAATATGAGCAGAATATAACAAAATACTAATCTGTGCAGAACATGACAGTACAGCAGAGCAGACTTTGAGAAAGGTAAAAACTTTAAAAGGTAACTGAAGTAAAATATATATAAAATAAAAAAAGTAATATATAAAATATATATAGAAATAGAAGAGAAGAGAATAGAGTATACACAGACAGAATGCAGCTAAATTAAAACATAATAGAATGGAATAGGAATGGTCAGAACAAAGCTGAATAGAATAGAAACAGTACAGAATAGAAATAAATATAACATGATCAGAGCAGAGTGTGTACAAAACAAAACAGAACACAACAGGAACAGAATAGAAAAAAATGGAAATGGATGGGAATGAATAGGAACAGAGTAGAATGGACTAAGAACAGAATAGAAGCACAAATGAGCAAGATACAAATGTAATACAAAAGGTGCAGAATAGCTCACAATAAAAGAAGAAAAAGAAAACAATTGGACGAAAATTCAACTGAATAGAATAAAGCAAAAATAGAACGCAATAGAAATAGAACGGAAGAAAAGAACAGAGTGGAATAACAGCGCATAAGAGAGCTGAGTAGAAAAGAATAGGAGCAGAGCAGAACAAAGCTATATTTAGCGGTTTAAATCACGTCTGACATCACACATTTACACGGTTTGTTTCTCATTACACTGTAGACACGCTTCAGCTCTGCTTCTATATACAGTCCACTTAATAGTTGTGTTAATGCAAGTGTCTTTGATTACGATGCAATAATTACGAAACAATAGCTATTACAATCTCATTGTCTGTAATGAAAGGCCATGCAGTAGTTAATGATGTATATCCACCAGCACACACACTGCCTACATGTGTGACAAAGAGTGAGATCAGCACACAAACTCATTTGAGCTCTATTCAGAGCCTCTGCCAAAGAAGCCAGCAGACTTTTTTCTCCACTTCCTTTTTTTTTTTTCTTTTCTTTTTTTCTCAATGAACGAGGAGTGACGTGCTTCTGCCTCACTCCACCCAAACCCCCTCCCTACAGGGAACAGAGCGGCTCATTCATACAAGCGCTCAGCCAATCGCCTGCCAGGGGAAAGCGGGGGTGGTCTGTGACGAATAGGTCACCTGTATTACATCACTGGGCTCCAGGAGCAGCGAGCGAGAAAGAGGAGAAAATCAGAATGAAGAGCCCTCCCCACTCGCTCTTTCTCTCAACTTCTCCAGCATGAGTCAGAGGCAGTCTGATTCCCTTGATGCACTGCGGAAGCGTAGCATGACGTCTCCTCGCTCTTTCTGTGTGTGTGTGTGTGTTTGGAGGGTGGATGGTTGAATGAGTCCTCTGCAGCCAATCGCAGCATCCCAGCATTCACTGTCTCTCCTCATTCATAAAAATATGAAATGTGAATGTAGATAGCTGGCCAACATTTCAGCATCTCAAAGACACTGTATGACTCTTGCATGGTTTACTTCTCCTCAGAACTGATTCCCATGTAGATTTATCATTTTCCAAATGTTTTATAAATGGGATAGCGCACCCCAAAATAATTTGTTCCTTAGTTTTCCTCAAAAGAAAGAATATAAGTAAAATGTGTACAAATATCCCTAAAATAAAAGTCAGTGGGGTCCAATGTTGTTTTGGACCACAATGACGTTAACTGTATTATTATAATATTATTTAAAATAAAATAAAATAAAATAAAGTTTGCTAGGTCTGAGAAAAATAATATTACAATTTATAAAAACTGGTGACTTTTATTTAAATTTCAAAGAGTACATATTAACTTAGTTAATATTCATTTTTAAATTGACTTATAGACAGTTGCCATGTATTTATTTAATTAAACAGTTTATTAAAATATTTGATCAGATTCCAATAGTGGATGGCAAAATAACCATATGAACCTCATACACTGCATAGTACATAGTATAGATAGCATGGTATCAAATAGCATAGTGTATAATTTGGGAAACATATATGGTTATTAAAAAAAAAAAAAACAGGTGAATATGATTCAAAAGTCGCACTTTTCTGGTTCAGTGTCGCCGAAGAGGTTCTTGAGCTTTATTTATGGGGCCGTGGGGCCTCATAAAACCAAAAAGGTTGACCTATAGACAGATTATCTGATGGTTACTGATTGCTAGAACATAATTCAGGTGATATAAGTTAAGCAAAAACACAGAAATTGCGCTCATAAAGAGAGCAATGACAGAGAGAGGTGCGGAAAGCAAGTGTGAGCAGAATACAGCAGCCGCCGATGAGTCACCAATCGCTCGGCCGTCACTCCCGGTAACCGGTCCACCCTCGCCACGGTAACCAGTCCTTGCGCCGTTCAATTGACTTTATCAGCACTGAGGCAGAGACACAGACACACACACCAACAAAACATCTACGCCAAGTGTGTGTGTGTGTATGGAGGGAGGGAGGGGTGGGTGCTGTATGAGTCATAAGTGACTAAAGCCCCCTGCCCCCACCTTTACTAAGTGCTGAGGCGGTACCATGGTACAGCGATTGTATCAGATGGTAATAGCATGGTACTTATACCATATTTAACGTACTTATTATATCATATTATATATGCTATTTGCACATTCCAAAAAAGGCACTGCCATGGTGTAATAATACTTTAAAAAATAATGGTTTTACTATGATACATGTTCTAAAATCCACGTTATCACCATTTGATGTATTTACATGCTATTTAAAGAATGTGTGTAAAATACAACTAAAACATGTCCAAAAAACTTTGAACATATTAAAAATGAAATAAATGTTCTAAAATTATCTAAAATATGTAACATTAAAATAATAACAATAAATATATATTAACTATTCACTTGAATAACACTGATTCAAATCACTGAATGCTTCTGTCTTCTATGTCATTCCTGCTTTTGTAACCTTTATTTAGTAGAATGTATCATCTGTCACAGTCACACTCCACCTCCCTCCGCATTCAAATGGGACTATGGTCCCCTTCTTGGAAAGCCATCCTGGATATATTTAGGACCCCAGAGCATGAGTGTTTGTGGAGATGATTGTCAGTGGTAGGAGAGTGTTAGGTTATTAAATGCTGTGCGCTTCCCCCAGGAAGTCACACCAGAAGGAGGAATGAGAGCTGCTGGTTTCACACCTCAAATGGACGGCACAAACAGGCAATAACAGGAGACAGCCTGTGCCTGCCCCTCAAGCCCACACAACTGCACTGCATGCACGACCTATTAGATGGGCATCTCTGTATTCAAAAGCAGCCGTTTAATATTCTACATTCCACATGATTCATTACTTTCATTTTGCTGACATGATATATTGCCTGTCAATAGGCTCCGGCCGCAACCACAACAGAAATTTGCCCTTGTTGACATGAATATTTTTCCTCTACATCCGACCAAGGAAATCAGGTCAGACTAGTTTTATTGGTTCAGCGACTTCAGGAGACGCTAACAGTTGAAAACAAACCTTCGGTAACAGATGATTCTTTCTCAAAAGTTTTTTTTTTATTTTGTTAGAAAATGGTCTATGACAAAAAAAAAAAAAAAAAAAAAAAACCACTAAACAATACTCTAAAAACTAGTTTAAACATTATTTATGACATTATAAATTAAACTAATAAGGCATTTACTGCTAATAATCTAAAAATAATCTTAACTTTGAAAAATATTTTTTATATGCAATTTACATTAATTTATTATAATATATAAAGGTTTTACTGCTAATTACTTTAAATACATTTAGTACACTTGCACTAGTTCCACTTTACCACAATCAAATATACTAAGTATATATTTCAGCACTACTTCGGCACAATTAAAGTGCATTAAGCACAAAAATAGTTGTTCCAGTTTAGCAGACTTTAAGTATACTAACAGTACAATTGCAGGACAATTTATTGAATACATAAATATAAACATGTATACTTTGCATGAAATAAATGCTTTTGAAATACATTTAAGTATATTTGTTTTTCACCAGGGTATACTGCACCCTTACAACAAAAACAAACAAAAAGCATTTCCAGCAAACGTTGAACACCAGAGACCTTTAATAGCAGTATCTTATTTACAAGCAAATACATGTGCACAGCCACTGGAATTCAAAGGGTGACCGCAAAGCTGCATGGAAAACTCAACACAAAAGAGTAACTTCCTGTGTCATGGACAAGACCCAAGGTGACAAGAGCAGACAAGCCACAACAAAATCATGCATGATTAGACAGCGAGAGATCAAACGGGCCCCTATCATGGCCACTGCACAAGGTGGGGGAGAGACATCCGGCTAAATGTATATTCAAAGGTCGGAAAAATGTGCACAGTGTATAAAAGGAGAAACCTTCGACTGCAAATATTAAAGTTTCCTTCACTGAAAAAGTTGCAAGTACTCAAACATGGGGCCAAATGTTTAATGCAAAAAACACAGCTAATGCTAGATGCCATTCATGCGCCTTCTAACACTTAAAAATACTCCATGATCTGGAATTTTGCTATTATTATTACAATGTCAGAACCACAACAAAAATGGTAACTTAAAAACAGCAACTTTAATTTCATGTCATGTAGGGAGCAAGAGAGAAACAGTAGAAGAGAATAGAAGACTGTTTTAGATTCAATTCATTTCACACTGCCATTCAGAAAGAGAAAAGCTCTTCATGAATGTGACCAGCAGTGACTGGTTGCCTTCTTGTCAAACGTCACCGAATGAGGGAGTGGGGGGGGGCTTGGGTGAACACTGAAATAAAGAAAGCAAGACTTCCCCCTGCTGGTTAACAAGGAGTATAGTGCATGCCTTTCCTACAAACGAGATCTCATACATAAGACTTTTTTTTAATACATTACAGACTTGAAAAGAGCAAATAGCACTCAACATCAAACCACTAATGATTTCAGAACAGGTACAGAGCTGTTAGCATCCACTACTTTACATCTAGAAACGCAAAAAGAGTATCTTGCTATCGTGACACCCCAACTGCATTTTCAAAAGCAGAGGGTGGGAAAAAAAAAAAGAGCTCTTCCTCCATCGCTCTGGAATTCTGCGGTCTTCCGTTCAGATGAGTAGATAACAGATGGAACGACTTTTTTTTCTTAAATATATTTTCCCCACTGGGTCAACAGCTCAATGCAGGCCCGTGAATGTGTTTTCATTTCCAGCAAGTGACTAGAGTAGATTAAAAAAACAAAAAAAACAAAAAATAGCATTATTCATGAGTTCACTTTACTAGTCTGGACAGTCTTCTTTCAGAGCTGCACCAAAATGCATGCTTGCTTCTCAACACAATTTTTTTAATTAGCACAGGTGTTTAAAGGGGTCATATGACGTTGCTAAAAAGAACATCATTTGTGTATTCGGAGTAATGCAATGCGTTTATGTGGTTTAAGTCTCAGAAAACACATTATTTTCCACATACTGTACATTATTGTTTCTCCTAAGCCCCGCCTCCTGAAATGGATGAGCTCTGATTGGTCAGCTATCCAGTGTACTGTGATTTTCCTGAATACCGCAAGCATCTGACGGAAATGTAGTTTCACTTTAACAACACACAGCATCTCCTGAACACAAGGCACTGGCAGCAACGCTACAGCAAGAAGTAGTGTAGAAAAAGTGGGGGCAAGTGTTTTGGGGGGGGGTGTGGAAAAGTCATAACTTTGGTTTTGAGACTTCAGGGATCTTATCTCTGCACTAACAGCTTGCAAGAGAAAGGAAACCTTGAAATCGCATCATATGTCCCCTTTAATCTGAAACACTGCACAAAGCCTATATGGCACGCGCAACTCCCAAAAAATGTTTTTTTTTTTTATTCAAACAAGCTAACACAAGCACCTGTGGACTACAGTGGCAAACCACACGTCACCTTTTGTCTCCCCAGATATGCTAAAGAATTTGCAAGAGTCTTGGTGGAAGATCTCAGCAAGAACTGGCAAATGTGTCCATGAGGATGAGTTTGTTAGTGTTTAATGCTATGCCAGCATCTGTGGCTATTTTCATGGTGAGAAAAACGTAAGCCTAAATTATATAGGGTTTTAACTATTTATTCACCCTAAAACTGCATTTGCAGTAACTGTTAAAAGTCTCTTTTAAAGAGTTAACTGAATAAATACATTTCCTCACAGGGAAACATGCTTTAGGGTCAGACAGAACATGATGGAGGATCTTCTCCTAGTATTGCCATTTGATTTTAACACGGGAACAATGACTGATTTTAAAATCCATTAGTGGTCAATGATGCATCTTTTTCCTTAAAGCAGCTGGTGGCCACACACTGCTTATTCCATTAGTGTTCATCAAACGCTTTTTTTAATTTGTCTCAGACATTCTATGCTAATACTAATATTTACAGGTTATAAAATACTTATTGTCAAATGCGAGTTATTTAATTAATTGGATCCTGAAAAGAGGGTGTTCATAACAATATGTTGTTTAATTTAAACTTGCATACTTTTAAATATTGATTTTTACATAAAAAATAAATACATAAATAAATATATATATATATATATATATATATATACACAGCTGTCTTTAAACTTTAAGAAAGGGGTTGCTCACAAGGGAACGACAATGTGATTATAATCATCAACTGAAGGCAAATAAGTTTTAAAGGTGCCATAGAATGGAAAACTGAATTGACCTTGGCATGGCTGAATAATAAGAGTTCAGTACATGGACATAAC
>JAUCMS010000048.1:12982527-12993733 GCA_032357445.1 Enteromius radiatus
GACTGTTTCATTCTAGGGTCAAATTCTAGGGTTGTAAATGGACCTGTAAAAGCATTTCTGGGCATTTTTCCCCCTTATCTAAGCTACATACCTTCTATGTACATATCAGACAACAATTTAAAATGCATTCTATGGCACCTTTAAAACTTCATTTACTAAACAGAAAAAGGGCTTTGCCTTCATATAAAAGACTCATTATATTAACCTTTAATATATGAAGAGAACTCTGGTCCGCGGAAGAGTAGAAACGGAGTCTGCCATTTTTCGGATCTTGGCGTAGTTAATAAAGCCTCTGAGGAAGAGCAGGACACCTGTAGGTCATGGAAAAAAAAAACCAAAAAAACAAAACTTAATTTGTTTACTGCATAAGACCTTAAATTTAAGAATGTCATTATACTTGATAAACATCAAACTACGTTTAAGCCCGTTTTACAAGCAAAACATTTGATTTGTGTTTTGTGGACTTACCAAGCACCAGAAACACCCACCATAACCAGTACTGTCCATCAAAGTAAGCAGGGAAATAAGTTGAAAACTGAGAATGAAAAGAGAGAGGACGAGTAAGAAAGAGTTGCACAGATAAAGCACTGATCATGTCCAGGCTTGTAATGTCATTAAGAAAACACATTACAATACATTACAGCATGTTCGAATCATTTAGTCAGATTTGAGCAGTTGTGGTGATTACTAATGTGGGTAATGTGCTTCTGGAATGTTCTCACTAACCCAGCCAAGCCAAAATGGTTAACCGATAGATATACTATCTAAATAAATCATAATGTGTAAAATTAGCTGCGGATTCTAGGTGGAAGCATACCCGTACAATGAGAATCCATTTGATGAGGGACAAACCAAACCCAGATATGGCGCCATAACGCCCAGCTGCTGAGGTCGTAAGGCAGAATGACAGAAAAAAGCCAATCCAGTTGAAGAGGAATGCCACTGAGGAAAAATGAGCAAATAAAAGATTGTCTAAAGATTATATGGAACTGTTTATTCCCATTCAGCTTAACGTGACCCTCATCGCCAACATTTTCCCTCTTTCTTTTTTTTTGAAATGGTAACATTCATACTTTATTTACGTTTGGAAAGTCCCATTTGATGGGAAGTAGATAAAAGGAACTCGGGCATACAAAACCCTCTGTGTTTCCTGAAAACACTTACTGAAACACGTCAACATGAAAATGCCGTCATTGCCTATCTGCAGCTGGTCAGCATCCTCAAAGTCATCCCTGGCCACAAAGTCATCATCCTGCAGGAAAATATATAGAGACAGAGATGTCCATCAACTCCAAATGTGTAACAGAGACAGAAATCATGGGTTCGTTTAAAGGGGTCCTGACATGAGAACTCTAATTTTCCATGTGCCTGAGCTACTCCAGTCAAGAGAACAAAAGGAAACACAGACTTCAGAAGGACCCCAGCATCAGGAACGAGTGGATTGTGTCTGGAGTATTAGATGTTTGTTTGGAGCATTTGACTGCATAGTAATAGAGAGTTTGCATCTTTTGTCTTTTGTGGAAAGATGAAGCAGCCAACTGTATTGAATCTGACAGCAGCTGCATCGCAAACCAATTACATCATAAACAATTTGCCAAACATTTTGTCGTCTATTAATGATGGCTCTAAATCGATAATGCGTTCATGCAATAGCAAAAGACATTGGTACGATTCCCTATGCGATGACATTAGTGAACCATTAAAGTGGCAAACCCGCTCTTTAACAACAAATCATTTCAGATTTGAGGGATCAGAATGAGGGTTGAACATTTTTTTTAATAATTGTACAACGCACTATACAAATGTTATACATAATTTAAAATATACATTTATAAAAAAATTTAAAAAATAAATATCATGCCACAGCCCCTTTAAATGTGAAAAACAAGAGGATGGTAAAAGAGTGTGTATGGATGCATTGGGTCTCATATAGTTCACAGAAACATACAAACACCTAAGTAACAATAAAGCAACACTTCAAGAGCAGACAAGTAGCTGCATGGTGCTTTTACTTATACTTGGTTTGATTGCTTGGTCTGAATTATAATAGGACTGCTTACCCATGCCTTCAACGATTCTGTTCAATTTTAAGGACAAAACATATCCGTAAAACAGCAGAGGATGTAGAGTGAGCTACTGTAGGAATACTGCATGACTTATGCTGTCCTAAACATGCGAATACTAAATGCATACTAAGTGCTTCAAACTAAAGCATAGTTCAGCGTGGGTTGCCTAGTCATGTGCTTTGAAGGATGTGTGTGCCATTTAATGTAGCGATTCAATCAGTTAATATTTTCTTTACTTTCGTTTTTGTCTTTGTCAATTTTAATTTAGCCATTTTCACTTTTGCTTTCACACGGTTAGCAAACATCGGCTGAATTTCTGCTGAAGGGAGGCAGATACATGCATTGACGTTCACATGAACCATACCCCAGACCGGCTTTTTCAAACCGGACTCATTTTCCCACACCCAAGATTGGAAAACTGTATAAATTGAACTCTGCTAGTGTGAACCAAAAGTGATTGTGCAAAAGTACCCCAAGGCTTCAAACCATCAACATAAAAAGTATTTGGTAGAGACATTTCTTGGGATTTTTTGCTGATTTTAAAACAACACAAGTGAAAATTTAGACATTACATGGGTCTACTCTAGCATTGGGATACTTGGAAGTTTTACAAAAGTTTTACATTTTCAAAACTGAAACTGACACCAAACCCTACCTATGTTTTCATAAGTTGTCTTTAAAAAAAAAGACACATTATTGGGTTCACTGCTGGAGGGTAAGCAACAAAATATTCTTGAGTTGGAGCAGTTTTAGTTTGACAACCAAGGTGTTTAAATATAAGAATAGTAGCTACCAATGATATTTGGCTGCACGTGTGCAGATGTGACAGTGGTACTTTGACAAAGTTAAATGTAAAAATGCAACATCAAAGAGGTTTAAAAAGCGGGTAATTAGGGGTGGGCGATAAGACGATTTTTGATTTTGAACACTGCACTTATTCGCATTCAAGAGAAAAACATGCCAGATGCGTGCAGCTCTTAAAGGGACAGAACTAAACATGCGCCGCTTGCCATTAAAGGGATAGTTCACTCAAAAATTATAATTGTGTCATCATTTACTCACTTACATGTTGTCCCAAACCTGTATTCATTTCTTTCTTATACTTTGTTACCCTGAAAGGCTGTTTTTATAAAAAAAGGCAAATTAGTTTGTCGGTACTGATCAGACAACTTGCAAAATAGTCAAATCAATGACAAAGAATCGTGATAAAATCCTGATATTTTAAAAAAATGAATAACATTCTGCCATATTGCCCACCCCTACCTCTGTAATTTGCAAAATAGTCTTAAAAAAAAAACATTAAAAATAATCGTGAACTGTGATTTCCCCAGAAAACAATCATGATATGATATTTTTTCCATATCGCCCAGCCCCGGTAATATGTTTTTTTAAAAGTATCCCACTTTTGTGCTAGTCTACAACAAGGTTTAAATGCATCTAAGGTCACAAAATGTTCTCAAAATATGCATTTAATATAAGAGTCGTTTTGCAATGGTTCCGATACGGTTCATTTGAATCAGTTTGGATCGTAAGGTCCCTCCCTTCCATAAGACAACTCTGCTCTGATTGATTGGTCAGTTGACCAAGTCTTTTTTGATAGGTATTTCTGTGTCTAACGTTATTCCATGTAGGAAAGGAAACGTTAATTTATTTTGGTGTTGTATTTTGTGTTTCTTGTTGTACTGCTTTGGAATTAAAATTAAGTTTAACCACTGATTCTTTACATCAGCATCCTTGGGCAATGAAGACAAAACACACTTGCTTACACAGCGTCTTCTTGATATGATGTAAACACTGACTAGCAGATGTGTTTGTGGGCAGGTCAGCTTGCATGGGGAGGCGGGGATTATGCAAATATGTTACCTAGTGATGTACATCAATAACAGGCAGAAGATTTGAAAATGAAGACTTGTTTAGGCGATTCTGAATCGAGAGACAACATCTTTCTTACTCCTGCACCTTTTGGATTAATAACTTTGCAGGCTACATTACAAACTGCAAATATGATTTTTTCTTTAACAGCGCAGAAGTATAAAGGTGCAAATTTCACGAGCTAAGAATGTGAAACTTTAACCAACCTAAATCTGATGCGATTAAGAGTGGGGAAAATGTTTCAACATATGCATCATTTTCATTTTGCAAAACTAAACATGATTGCACATACGACACAATGCCTATTAAAGCACTGCTTAAAAAAAATGTCAAACTAATCAATACTTTATAAAGAATGGGTAAAACTTGTTAACTAATAACTACGACTTTTCCCCTCAATTAGTTTCTTATTAATAGTTACTGCGGTAGTTTTTAAGTTTAGGTATTGGGTGAGATTAGGGATGTAGAATTTAAGACATTAATAGGTGCTTAACTAGCACTAATAAATGGCAAAAATTGTAGTGATATGCATGCTAAAAAGCAACTAATAGGTGTAGCCAAAATAATTAATATATGACTAATGAGGTTATAGTATGTTTTAATATTGCTGTAAGGTCTCATTCCACTTTCATCAAACATTTTTGAAGTTCCTTTAAAAGGTGTTCTGAATTTTATATATACATATGACTTGGTCAAATCATAAAATATTTCCACAGACACATAAATAGCATTCAAATAGCAAAGTATCTTTTCAGAAACTCTATAGCACATAACTATCATCACGTCTAAGACACCAGGGGCAACATTTCATGGCCTGAAAAGCACCATATCAGTGCTGTTATCCAATTGCTAATAACATGCAATGCTTGCTGTTAAAGCTGATATCTTTCTGTGCAGCAAAAATAAATATAAACCTATACGGTAACCGATTCAAGCCAGAAAAACAGGGCCCTGGGGTCTTCCTAGACTGACATCACCGCCACCACACTCTACAGTCTCACACACTCTGTTATTGTACCTCCAGCGCACAGCGAGTTACATCATCGAATGTGTCCAGACGTTCCCTGTGCTGTACGCAAGCAGTGTGTGGCAGAGAAACAGAGCAGTGAACAGGGGAAACATCACATTAAAACAGAATTTCCTGTGGTGATGCTAAGTTTTTTTTTCTTTCCCTTTTTGTTCCAGAGCTGGCTGGAATTAGCGGCTGAGATTTGCGGTACTTACTCGGCCTGACACCAGTGGGATAGTAGCCTCTGCTTTGGTTCGCTCTGCCTCATCATACGATGGTAGAGATGTGGCCACATTGTAAGATGGGGGCTTGGGAAACGCTGCATCATCTTTATAATCAAAAAATGCTGAGAAGAGTGGGGAAAAAAAAAACAACAAAAAAAAAAAACACACAACTCAGAATTAAAATGGAAAACACAGAAACTTTTTCTTTCTGTGGGCCCTATAAACATTGCATACCTGCGCTGTCAGCTGCAATACTGCTGTATGGGGGCGGAGGATCACTGGCCACCTGAGCTTCCTCCTCTGGCTCCTCTTCATTGGGCAGCTGGTGACACAAGAGAATTCATCAGCTGTATGAAATCTTCAACTTCCACCCAAGTTTAACTGTTACATGGTTGCAAACAGGTACAACAAAGGCAACTGGAAAAATGAAACGATCTGGTACAAGTAAAACCAGATTCGAATGTGTTCAATTTAAATACCAGTGCTGTCACTGTAAATACTCGGTAAAAATGCACACCGTGACAAAGTGATTCCATCACGAGTACAACTCTAAGTTTAAACTCACATGACTTTCCATACACTCATCACATGCCCACGCACTAAACACTCAAGTTCCAGAAGTGCTCACTATTTTACAAATCAGGAAAAAAGAAGACCTGCTAAACTGCACTTTATTAATGATGACCAAAAGTATTCACAGCAACATCAATGAAAACCTTTCATAGATTTTTTAGATATTAAAGCTAACTGAATTTCTTCTGTTATTTTTCAACCACGTAAATAACAGCAACTAAACCAAACTCCACATTCTCAGACTTTTATTTCATGGTTATAATTATAATTATAACATTCTTCTTCCGATCTTTTAAACATTTTATAGTTAACCTTGTTTTCAGATATTCACCATTGTGATATCATAGTTTATAAGACGTTATGTCCTGAATCGTGGTTTTACCATAACAGTTTTAGAAGTAGATTAGACATGCAATTCTACAATCTACAGTAGATCAAAGTATTACCATCTATGATTTCAGAACTGTACCATATCCTTGACCAATCTTAATATGTCACTGCGTAGGATGCTTCTTAAACAAAAATAAAAAACAAATACTTTTGCCAACATGTCTGCTGTGGTGTGATATTACATTACAACGGCCTCTAATGTTACTTGGCGTCAGCTTCATTGCTCTAACCAGATCTTTTCTATGTGTCAATTTAATAAACAAGCCCGTTTCTGGCTACATAAACATCTGCTAATCTGCATTATGCGTGCATTAAGTTAACTTTCCTTGCATGGGTAATGTAAAAGAGTTACGTAATATAATATGGGTGAATGAAAACTTTGACGTGAGCAAAAAAACAACAACAACTGCATTAGCAACCATGCTTAAATAACGAACTGGTTAAACGCTAAATGTTCACAGACGTGCGCAATTAAAGTGTTATGTCATGCCGATATCATTTAAATGGACATGTTATTCATTTCAAAATACTGCGGCCCGCATCCTGTCAGAGCCTCGGTGTTTCCCAACAACACTCCCCGCCGTGGAGGCGCCTGCCCCCGGTTTGCTTTACAAATAACCGTGCCAAGAGTTCACTCACCTGCTGATATCTCCCACTTGGCTCCGCCATCCTCAGAGAGCTTAAAAATAACGATGATCCCAGAACACACACTATTCACACAGCAAACTGTCTAAATAAAATTATATATCTAGTTAATGGCAAAGCCACATCCCTCATCAGATCAGATTTGTCTTGGAGCTTCCTGTGATGTCAATCAGACAGTTGTGAACTTCAGCGCTCACACAGGACGAAACGAGCACTACATTGACCAGGTGTGCATTTCCTACATTGTAAACACACCATATTATACACATTGCTTCGAAACGTCCGTATAAAGCGTAATATAATTAAATGTGACTTGGCCTAAGCATTTTCATACTTCTGCAAAGGTACAAATGTTTTACATTTAGCCTATGCTTTAACATTTATTCTTTATTGATTTCAATTATATTGAAAGACTCGTTTCAGTTGAACTAAAATGCAGTTTTTTTACAAGAGGAAATCTATGAAAGAAACTAGGAAGAGAACAAAACTTATGTGACAGTAACACAGAATAAGGTCCTATTAGTTTAATATTAGTTACCATTTCCACCTCCATTGGCACTTTTATGGAATTGCAATCTCTGATTAGCCCTGTTTAGTAATTCTGGCCCATATAGACATTTAAAAGAAGCATATATAGGTCTATCAGAGTAGTTTGTGACAGTACAGAACACTCCAGGGCCTTTATGCCAGGTGCTTTAAAGCTGTAGAAGGAAATATACAGAAACTCTACATACATGACATATGAGTGTTATTAATGCATGACATGACAGATACTGATACTGCTGTCCTTTTAAGCAAAACCAACTTACTGACCACCAACATGCTTCAAACACAATCTCTTAAAGAGCAGAGTGGCCGGAGATATCACATGATACTAACACATGCAAATAAAGACAAGTATTTAAAATGAATTACAAACATATTGATTAAAAAAAGTCCAACAAAATATCAAATACGAACTTGCTATACAATACATATGCAATTTTATTCTAATTAAATGAAAACAAATATCATACATTAAATATCATACTGTCTTCTTTCTAAAATAATTAAATTTCATGCCTGGAAAAACAAAAAAAAACAGCCTTGTCACAGCTATGCTTTTCTAACCTCTTCATTTAGATTATTGTAATACTTGTATTGTCCCATGTTGCTCAATTACAGTTAGTTTAAAATGCTGCAGCCAAGTATGATCATGCCACTTCCTTTTTATGAGCTCTTCATTGGCTTCCAGTTCACATAGGATTCATTTTTAAATGCTTCTATTTGTGTATACATTTTTATGATTTGAATGATGAAATGCTGCATCTCTACAGCTCTTCCAGAGACGTAACATGTGCTCATCAAAACCTACTTAGAAACGCAGATGGAGCCTTTTCTGTGGTGGTGTCTAGGTTGCTGCTCCTTCTCTATCTGTTTTTAAATCTCTTCTGTAAAAACACCTGTAAGAGCGTCTTCTTTAGCTGTCAAAAGATGCTGGTGCTCTCCTTTTTTGTATGTTATTTCCTGTTTTGACTATGTGACTTTGAACAGCACCTTTTTTATATATAAATAAAGAGAACTAGATAATAATATGTAATGTGTGAAGCAGAGACTCCTGGAAACGTCCATAACAGTATCATTATTATTATTTTTTTTTCACCTTTAGTTTAGTTTAAACCTTTAGTAGTTTATCTACTGTATGTAGATTTCAATAGAGATCCTACAGTGCCCGCTAGTGGCAATACTCATAAAATGCTAAATGCAATTGTTTATCTATTTTTCCCCACAAGTGATGGTTAGGTACTGTAAAATAATGAAAAAAAACCCAACGATATGCTTACGAAAAATCTAATAACTAAGGTTTTCTTCCCAAATTTTCATTTTTTTTTTTTTTTATTTTTATAAAATTTTTGCTAAAAGAAAAATAATTTAGCAACATGCTAACACTTGCACGCATTTATGATTTATAACAATTGACAAACGTTGCATTGCCCCAGTTCATCTGAATGCATTGATTTGGTTAAACGGTGAAAATGAAAGAAGTAAACTAATGTGTGTATACCATCTTCTTATCTTAGCACTAACATCTGTAACCTCATAAGCCCAATTGTTTGGTGTTTCAACAACGACAACAACGGACAGTGTTTGCACAAAAACCAAGCACAGAGAGCTGAAACTGCTAAAATGTTCCTCTGAAAAAGCTGTAGCATTTTCCCACACTTTAACACACAGACCCACAGTCGGAGTGTAGGGAGAGGTTTATTCAGTTCTTTTAATAGTGCCTTACATTACAACTTGAGGTAAATCCATATATCATTATGAAGAACATTTCAGGACAAGACAAACCTGCTTTCAAATATTGACTGATACATCAATTTCCCTGTGTGTTTTTTTTTTTTTCTTTACGTAGTCTTTAAGAACAACATGGCACGTTACAAAAAACACACTGAAACTTCAGGGAAGATCGAAAACCAACAGACCTTAATGAACTGAGTGGTACATCAAATCACAGTAGAGGTCCTTTTTGCATCGCTAACAAAGTCATCGCTTAATGCTATAGCGCTCTGTCATTTGAAAATCATTCACATATTAAACAAAAAAAACCAAACAAACTTATTGCTTCTTTGCCAAACATTCTATAAAACACTTCTTCATGTGCAAACTGTCTCGATAAGGACTGTGTTAGGCAGGGCACCGTGTGAGTGGGAGTGTTGGAGGGTCGATTGGAGAAAGGGATTGGGTGTTTAGTACACCCAGGAGACGGGCACCCACTGTGGGGTTGAGGAGGCTCTCTCGATGGCCTCCTCCACACCCTTAACACTCTCATCTACATCGTTGTTGACGAGCATTTCATCAAAAAAGTGTCGGTATGCGCTAAGGATGGTGTCCGATTCTTTCTGGATGTTCTGCACCGCCTCCGACTGAAAAGTAGAAGAAAAAATGCATAAAAAAATAATACTGTTATGTTATATCCTTCAGGTCCTGGGGCTTCAAGAATAAATAAATCAGTTTCTAACCTGATTAGCAGTGTTTGTAGGAGCAATGAACATCACGAGAGGAGCAAACTCTGCTGTTCTGAGCACTTTCAGCGTCTGAAAAACCCCCCAAAAGGCTTATTTAAATAGCAAAATCTATCTACACAATGCTAGGGATCAAATGTTCTATTAATTAGATTAACGGTTGACTCGAACCTGCGGTTCCACATCCAGCACAGCGATTTTCCCTTGCTCGTGAATCTTGTGGACAGTTTCCATTTTAGTCCCGAACATGTGTCCCTGGTAACTGCCGTATTCGAGTAGCTCATTCCCGATTATACATTTGGTCATTTCATCGTTGGAAACAAAGTAATATTCTTTGCCATTCTCCTCATCCTTCTTCTGTGGTCTAGTGGTATCTACAATGAAAAAAATATATCTTATAGCCTTAATATCTTATGCAGTTTTGTTTAACAAGAACATGTAACCTGTTTGGAAGTGGAAAATGAAACAATGAAATAAATAAAACTAGAGATTTGGAATAATTTGAAGTGTGTTTTTTTAAGCATTCAATAATTGGAATAAAAATAAAAAATGCTAGTTATGTTTTTTTTTTAAAGCTGAAGTCAAGTTTAGAATGTTTACACAGAAAAAGTGTAAAAAAAAAAATGACATCATATTTTACATTTTGTAAAAGTACATCTGGGCCTTTGTAGTGCACAAGATTAAAAACGTGATGCAACAAGTTTAGAATGATGTGAGGGGAGTTATGAACAATGACACAATGTTAACGTTCTGGCTAAATGCATACACGGATTTCAGACTATACAATTCAGTTTGACTCTCGCACTCTCAAAAACAATAGTGAAGAAATGAATAAGAGAAGGCATTCGGCTGGGCGGTACATACGTGGTGCTGGGTAAGCAAACTTTTCAGGATATTTACTCAAAAGTGTATTTTTAATATGGCTCCTTCCAACTCCAGGTGCACCTTTAAACAACAGCAAAATAACACATTTTACTGCACATTTTCACATATTAAGATCACCTTTGTGATCTGGCATATCTTCCTAATGTATTCGGAAGCAATGATATTCCTATTAGTAACTAGTTGCTTATTAGCATGAATATTACTAGCATTTTTTTTTTGGTACTTATAAAAGCACATATTTTTATTCTGTGATGATGCTTACCAATGAGAACCAGTGTTTTTCTGTTGAATGCAGGCAGTCTCACTACCTCCTCGTAGGATATTACATCAAGCTGATCAAAGACTAAGGAAGAAACAAAAAGTATTTAGTTAATGGACGACAAGAGCACCTGTCTAAGGCCTGCTTCTACAACAGCAGACACCATTTGTGCTTCATACAGAGATTAAAGTAATTTCTGGTTTAATACATTAAGGGCCGGTTTCCCGAACAGGGTTTAAGACTAGTCCTAGATTAAAATAAATGTTAAGAGCTGTCTAAAC
>JAUCMS010000048.1:12995792-13011508 GCA_032357445.1 Enteromius radiatus
AGCTGTCTAAACTGGAAAAGGCTTGCACTGAGATATCTTAAACTACATCATTGCCATTGTTTGGTCTTAAAATGCTCTCAGATAATGCATTTTTGTAAGACATGTTTCTAAAAATTAGCAAAGGTCTAGTCCTGGCTTAATCTAATTCCTATCCGGGAAACCGGCCCTTAAAGTATATTTCATTCATAAGTGCTCATTTTTAAAAGTTTGCTAAAGTACTATTGTCATAATTGTGTGTGCACGAATGAGAACACAACCCACCAGGATCTTCTGTAGCTGGTCTACACTTTGATTAGCAACACTTTTCCCATTAATCTCTGCGATTTCATCACCTTCATGTAAAGAACCTGTTAAAACAATTAATAAAAGGTTTGTCATTAGCAGTTATTCATTGAGCTGTATGGACACAAACAAACCATGAAAACACTGTACCTTGTCTGTGTATCATCCCTCCATGCAGTATCCTGGCTACTGTACACCTCTGCCTTTCATTCAGCTTAAGAGTTACACCCTGAACAGCCACAAAACTTTTCATTACTTTCAAATAATCGACATTTAAAAGTATGAGTCATTTTGAAACATTAAATGAGACAAAGAGTACAGTATATACCAGTGGCTCAGAGGGGTTCTTCTCGAAGGCTATTTCTCGCATCCTACTTGCGTCTTTGCCGTTCATATGACCAGCGCTGCCGTTGGAGAAGACTTCCTGTCCTTTGCCGTCGCAAGTCTGCATAACAGCCTGAGAATGCAAAGAGGGAGCACATTAAGATCTGCATTACAGGAATCCCATTAATTAGTTTTGTATTATATCTTAAGACTAGATATTAGAGAGGAATCATATATGATATTGTAAACATTTTACTTTTTTTGTTTGTAGGTGTAAAATAAAATGGCATGACGAAGGATTAGACTTAAAGAGACTGTGTGGACATCTGTCCTGGGTTAACGATTAAACGGTTGCATCTTAACACTTCATTAAATCCTGCAATGCTGGGAACTGGTTGGCATGGTTATGTTGTCTGATGAGGGGGCTTGATTTCAACTGACATGACTAAACAAACCACCTCAGAAAGTAGTAATGGTACCTTTTATTTCGCTGTGTTTAATAATATGTTAAATTTGAAAGGTCCGATGCATAAGTTATTAAGGAGAAAGAGTGAATCTGATCAGAAATTATTTGATACTACTCTTTTTTTATCCAACTTTTTTATTAGTGATATCAGTCTGAAATGTACAAACGTGGCTTAATTCTCTATTAATGTTTGTTAATTATTGTAGGGCCAGATTTTGCACCAACACAAAGCTTCTTTTTGCATTAAAATATATATATATATATACTGTTAGGGTTTACTAAAAACATGCAGTGAAAAATTTGCAATACATGACATTTTAAGATGTCCATAATACAGAGAAATTACTTGTAAGTACTTAGTAGTAGCCATTGCACTTACATAAAACTAAATTTACTTATTTACAGGCTATTCCATAACTTAGTTACATGGTAAGTACTTTTTTCATGTAACTCCAATGGCTACTACTAAGTACCTAATTAGGTAATTACTCTGTATAATGACATCTTAAAATAAAGTGTTACCGTACACTACTGAATACAATAATGGATGTATTTTTTAACATATCTGGTTGGTTTCAGTGCAACTACTGTCATGCTATAATTATTGCTCAGGCCTAGGGTGCATCTGGTAACCTCAAACATTATTTATGAGCAAAACATGACACAGATGCTCGGGATGTCAATTATCTGCGTTCACAGACACAGCAGTGGGCCTAGAGAGCAGCAGTTGGTCATTTCAATAATACGCAGACACACACACACACTTGTCACGTCTTCCTCCGAGTAGTGATCGTCACAGAAAAGCTCTTACGTACACGTCTTGATGTTCAGCAAATGCATGACAATGCATGAATGCTCAGGACAAAGTTTACACCAAATTACTACTATTACATGACCCGGACTTTACACCTCAGCTTTGACTTGAGTTTGATGATGCGATGACTAACACAATGGGTTGATGCCAAGTTTAACTGATCAGCACAATCTGGTGTCAGCTAGATCTGATGATGAAGTATGCTTTGTGAAATCCACTATGTATGCACATTGGTCAATGCAGTCAATTTTTAACACTGCTTTTGGATGCAAACCCTAAATTGAGCCACTGGCACACTTTACTCCATATCTACTCCTCATTTAATCATTTTTTATTAGCAAAAATAACAGCATGGTTTTATCATTTGGTAGTTTAACAACATGCATCTTTTCGTTGGATCTTAAGTTATTAGAAACAGAACATTAGACTCGTATGACCATTACTGCAAATGTCATGCACAAAACCAAAAGCACTTTCTTTTGAAAGGGGTTGTTTTTAAAAGCAAAGAATGAGACAAAGCGTAACATAAACAGCATGCCATACAAATGAAAAAACATTTTCAGCTTAACAAATAAAATTGATGGTGCACATAATGAGATGATATGAGAAAAAGTCGCGATTTGTATCCAAGTCAAATCATTTCATTTCAGTTAGGGAGAGTTAGGGTAAAGGTTATTAAGACTGAGTCCATTAGTGTAAGTGAGATAACAGGGCAAATGGGGAGTCCCAGGTCTAAGTGACTACATTAAGGTAATCAAATCAGTGTTTCCTGATGGTATGAATTACTCACACCTACTGGAACGCACTTACTGACGTGTGTTTACAAGTAATTCAATCCAGTATAAATATAGCATCTGTCTGGACACATTAAGACCAGAGGCAGAAGTGCAAACCTCATATTCATATTCAGGAAGAACAATGTGCATTTACTTTTAAATGGTAACATATAAAGACATCTAATTTATTTGACATAATGCAAAATGTAAATACAAAGACTCTTTTTGTGGAACGTATATAAAACCCATGTAGAAACATATTTATAAAACATCAAATATTTAGAAATTAAAAGAGGCTACTCATTTAATATAAAACAAACAGACATTTGTAACCGTTTTTTTAGTTCCACAAAGAACCATTCGGTCAAAGGTTCTTTACAGAACCATGTCTTTCTTATCTTTTTCACCACAAAGAACATTTTGTGAAACAGAAAGGTTCTGCAGATGTTAAAGGTTTTTTAACCATTAAGATAAAAAATGATCTTCTACAGCAGGGCTGTCCAAATGGTCCTGGAGGGCCAGTGTCCGGCAGAGTTTAGCTCCAACCCTAATTAAACACACCTGAAGCAGGCATGTTAGAAACTTCCATACAGGTGTGCTCAGGCAGGAGTGCTTGGAGCTAAACTCGGCCGGACAACAGCCCTGTTCTATGGCATCATGAAGCACCTTCAGTGTACATATGAATTAATATAAATATATTGCTTGATAAAATGCAAGTTTTTGCATTGAAAATATCGTCTTGTAATTACATATGTAATACATTTATGTGGTTACATCTGCAATTACACTGTTGACCCTACATCTACAACCTTAAAAACCACCAAATCTGCCCCTAACCTTACCCATAGCCCACCTAAGAAGCAGCAAAGGTGTTTTGCTAATCAGCATAAACACAATACAGTACATAACTAACGATTCATTATTTTAGTATTAAGTATTGTTAAGTACATAATACATACTACTAACATAAAGTGAAAAATGAAGGTATACTCATGCCTATGTCATTCCAAACTCATAAAAGCTTTGTTTGTCTTTGGGAATACAGTTTAAGATATTTAATATAAAAACAAGCTTTTGACTGTCCCGTTGACTGTAAATAAGTAAATACATGACGCTGTAAAATCTTCCATCAGTGGCTCAACTGTAACGTTATGAAGCAGCGATAATACATTTTGTAAACAAAATTACTACGCATCACCGTAGCTCCATTTTGGAGAGTATCCGCTGGACGCAAACTGTATACGCCCTTCTGTGTCAGCTGCGACACAAGGATATATTTTCTACATGTATTTATGCTTTGATTTGAACGGAAACAGCATACAGGCACAGAGGAGATTTCCTTGCGTACAAAAAGTATTCTCGTTGTTTCATAACATTCATATTGAACCATTGATAGCAGATGGACTATTCTGATGATGTCTTTTGTATTTCTTTGGACCTTGACAGTGTAATTTGTTAATGGGACAGTCAAAAACCTTCCGTATTTCATCTAAAATATCTTAAATTCGTTATCTTAAGTTCAAAGATCTCAAAGTATCTTAAAATATCTTAAGTTCAAAGATGAACAAAACTTTCATGGGTTTGGAATGACATGGCGGTAAGTGACCAAAATGTTTATATTGGGTTGGAGTAACCCTTTAAAACAAAGGTAGGATGGATTTTTTGTGATATAATAGTAAAACAATCTAAAAATAAATATGTGTTATATTTATATTGCTATATACGTTTACTAAAAATGCAATGTAGTGTGTCGCCAGTTGGAGATCAACCATATGCCTCCGATGAACTCGTTTAATACTGCTGACAGCGCTGTCCTCATCAGAGGGAAGTCACATGTTATAGGAAACAGCCAAACATCCTGAGCAAAGGTTGCATGCCACGATTGGGCTGATAAAACGTCAATGCATGGGTCAGCTAAACAGAACCTACTAATGCGTGTCCATGCAGAGAAATATGCTGACTAAGGTCTGGTGAAATCAGCATTCAACTGTTTCAAATGCAGAATTGAGTTTTGGCATTTACTAAAGCTATTGCAGTTTACGGAGGTCATGTCCTGCTGCAGTAAATCCCATATCAGACTCTAATGCTAAAAAACGTGCTTAATTTGTACACTCACAAAAGGATGCAGTGTGTATGCGGCCAATTCTATAACTGTGGGAGTCTCTAACACATCCTCATTCCTAACAGTCTGCGACATGGTCTCCTTAAATACACTTCCTACTTTGGAGTTTCACTGAGTCAGGACTGTCATGTGACTCGGACAAAGAAAAACCACCTTTGTTTTCTGTGCTGAACACAAAATAATGAACTGGAGCAATAACCAAGGCAGTCCTCTAAATATTTGAAAACATTTATCATGTATAAACTTTTTTTTTTCTTCATCTGAGGAAAAAGCTCTGGCCTGTGAGGAGATGTGTACCGCAGTGCACTTCAGTGACTCTTGCTGATACCTGCAGTATGTTGAGTCTAGTCTCATACCCTGGGGAACATCGCACACCCCTGATCTATGAGGACTGCATTGAGCAACACAAGCCAAAACAACCCCAGTGAGATTAAAAAGTGTTATCTTCCTAGCCTTGAACCTGAAAGGGCCTAATTTGCACTGTTATTTCACGCATCGATTGGCTGGACTGCTGTGTGATTAAACATTTAAATGTGTCTCTACAGAACAAATATAAATACAATCTATTAATCACATGCTATACGCTAATATAACACTTCCACGATGATGTTCAAGCTGGACAGCAAAAGATTATGTGGTAAGAGAATAGATAAACATTTAATATTTAGAAATCTTAAAATAACTGATAATATATTCAATGTTGCAAACTACTAGCCTGGGCCCGCCCGTACTTCCTGTGACGCTACATTCAATTTCGCGAGCAAAGTCAGTCTGGCCAATCTGCCGTTTTAGAGCCTTTCTGTTCCCAAAAAAATGGGAACCAATGAGAAACGAGCATTTGTACGGTGGCTGAGAGAGCTCAACGCGCTGCAACTTAAGAAAGCACATGCAAACAGAAAAAGTTTGTGTTGTCAAACTGACGAAGATGTTTTCTTAATGTGTTTTTTTCTGTTTGCATGTGTTTTATTAAGTCGCAGCGTGTTGAGATCTCTCAGCCACCATACATTTGGTTTCTTTTACCATATTATCTCTGTCACAGTTTTAAAAATGGCACAGCAGTGAACTTTACAGTGATTTTACCACAGTTTTTTTATCTATTATTATATATTATTATTATATTTAAAACACAAAAACGAAGACAAAAACTCACTTTTTTTTAGGTTTTAGAACAACTTCAGGTTTTGATCAACTTCAAATGTTGACTATTGTATACTACTTGCATTAAATACTGTATTACAAAATGCACACAATGCAATAAACTATATTATCCCCAAGGTCTAATCTGCTAAATGTGATGAGATGATGTTAAATATAACGGGCCACGCTTTATTTTAGGCGTCTGTATGTACTTACATTTAAATTAATAATTTTATAAAAACTTACTGTTTATGTTTTGTACTTGTATGTAAAAATACCTGCATGTAATTGCATCTTTGTTTTGCAATACGATACAAACACAATAAGTACATTGTCTTTAAGGACACCTAATATAAAGTGGTACCAATATATCTTTAAAACTTTATTTGCTCGTATGATTTATGTTATTTTTTACTGTTGCATGCACTCATACATGTCGCTGTGCTTACAATCAGCCTTGTGTGAACAGGAAAGCTACATGTCTTGTCCTGTTATCTAAAGCAAACACAATGCAGGGACACTGTGTTATACACAAGCAGCACTAAACTGTTCTCCTCCCTTTATCTGCAGAGAAAATTACGGCTTCTATTTATAGAAAGTTCATGCTTTTCAGTTTGACTAGTGAAGCACCCAGCGATCTTGAAATCTTCAGTATAGGTAGTAGGTTTAGTATTCGAATTAGACGTTCGATGAAGTGACTCCCTTCATGATATTTGTGTTTGTACTGTAGGTGGTTGCTGCTCTGGAAGGTTGCTAGTTAGCTTACTGGCCCAAATCTGAAAATCCCTAGATAAGGCCTCAGTGTAATAGGCTCGAATTCACAGTATATTGACCGTCATTAAGTTATTGTCCAATATTAGCACTGGATTGGTGTGATAATCAGGACACTGGAGCATTTTTAGTATTGATTTATAATATCAGCCATTTTGTTGGTACTGACTCTTGCATATAAAGATTTATTGGCTATGGCTACATCAATATATGAAAAGAAGAGTATACGCCAGCATATAAAGATGTTTAGAGCAGATGTTAATAAAATCAATGGGATATGTGAAACATTTTACAGCTAGAGAAAGACACAGATGTCAGATGCCAATTTCTGTCTGAAGTGCAGAGATCTGTATTCACTGGTTTGTTTTTTTTTTGGTCTTCATCAAGAAATTAGAGATCACATTTCACCAAGAAGATGACTTCTTATGGCAAAGCAAAGGCAACATGTCTTTCGCTCCTCCTGTCACTAATCTTATCTTTGCTACAGACTACTATTGACTCCTCATTAATGAGTTTATCTCAAGAAACAATCATTAACCTTGTTACTACAAAACTGGAAATGTATTTACAATGTCAGAACAAAATGTCCCAAGTACTGCTGGTAACACAAGTTAATGACATTAACCCATAAAAGTGAAGAGCAGAGAAACTGATAATGATGATTCAACTTGTGAATCTGAAACATTACTACTTTGACTAATTAAATTATTATTATTATACTTTTACAGGCTTCTATGCTGATATACATGATGGGATTATTATCTCTACCAGCTTATAGGAATGTTAGTTAAGATTGTGTCAGTGTTTCTATTGAAAATAATTAAATTGAGACTTTAACTGAAAGTTTCTGGCAGCTAGGCCTATTTCATTTTTCCCAATCACCTCAGCTATTAAATTAGGCCTATAGTATAATACTCAAATTGAATGCTTGCAATTGTCAGGATCAAAAAAAAAAAAAAAAGATTAAGATTAAATTAATACACATACTGACGTCCTTAAGCAACCCGTAAGTCATTTAGGTGCATATAGTATTTATTTTGAAATGACAAACTATTTAAGTATGACATCAGCACAAATTCGAATCAGTATCTTCTAGGAACAGACTGAAAAAAAATACTACATTAAAAGAAATACTAATAAATGCAGACACAAGTATTAGTTTCACAGAGAAACGATGCGTAGCACTTGCGTAAACGAGTCATTTCTTGTCAGCGATTCAGAACCGGTTCACTAACCGGTCTGGGCGATTCTCCTGAGGAATTGACTAATAGGACAAGATTTACTTTAACACAAGAAATGAAACTGGGGATATATAGTTATGACTTGGTTTTATATATATATATATATATATATATATATATGACAAAAACACTAACAAAAGTTTACGTAACCCTTAACCAAATCCTAATCCGAACTCTAACTGTAAAAACTGTTCTTAAAAGAACTGTTCGAAAGAACCGTTTTGTGAAAATGAGTTCCCCACTACCATCATGACGTAACGATGCGTCATTCCAAAATAATATTCGATAATTTGTTCAACGCCTTTATTTATATGTGAGTCTTGTGAAATTAATTCTAGTTACGTCGCAAACAGTTTTACCTAAAAATGTCAAACTATCTAATGGTATGAAGAGGAAAGTTATTCTGAGCGGCAATGTGATGCTGATCTTCAAACCGGGCTGCACCAGTCTGGACCAGAACATCTTTACCCCTTATGAGAAAGTCTTATATCTGTGACACTGATAAAACTCTATCGATACACACTGTCAACATCCGACTGTCAAATGTAAACGCTGAAATAAGGAAACGAGTGGTCTTCTGTAATCGTGAGATCAGTGGGTAGTTTAAGCGAATCCTCTTACCTTGTCTGACTTGGGTTTATTCTGCAGCAGCTGTTCCAGATAGAGATCGGAGAGAGCCGTTCGCGCGCTGTTGACACGCTCCAGAATGACAGCAGGTTCGTTTTTATTGGAATTTAATGTCATGTTTTACAGTTAGAGGGGGAGGGGATTAAAAAAAAAAGAAAAATAGTCTGGACCGAGTTGGGTCTGCTCAAGGTCCGAAAGGGGTTGGTCAAAAGAGCGATACGGCGTGATAAGAAAGCCTGAGATAAAGGTTGATGGATTCGGGCTCGAAGTCCAGAGTTTGCGCAAAAGACAAGACACAGCTGACAAAGCACATAAACATGAGTGTGAGGAGGGGGCTGGCACACTGCAGCTTCCCTTTAGTGCGCACTTACGTAGTTACTATCTGACAAAACGTAAAGTGGACCCGCAAACGATTTCTACTATGGTGAAGAGTAAGCTTATGAATATTAATGACGTAGCAGTTGTCCAAATTGATTGGCTGAAAGCGAGACGTTGGTAGGCGGGCGCTAGTCAACTAGCGAATTAAAGGAATGCTGCTATTGAAGGCGTGGTTCATGAATATTAATCGCCTAATGTGATCGTATTCTCTCCAGGAAGGTTTGTTAAGTATTCATGAGCAAAGCCTTCGTCATAGTACGGTTTTAAAAGTGGCGGATATTTTGTCGAAATACAGCTGTTAACCACTTGCTGATTGAAGTTGTTTCGCTTCCCTGTGAAACTGAAAATGATGAAAATGAAAAACAAGATGCCGAATAGCAGTTTTGTGCTCTTTTTAACTGATTTTTGAATTTTGTTTTCATAGTTGCATATGAATAAGAAAGAAAGAAGAAAAAAAAACTACGAGAAAAGTAAAGTAATCCTCCTTTATATTACTGTAATAAAAAAAAGAAAAACGAACTTTCCTGTGCAAATGTGCACTCATGTCAGTGGATCGATATAAAACAAGCTAGAGTAAATATAAAATTGAAGAGCATGTACGCCCCCTTGCGTCCCACACACAAGATTTTTTTAGTGGTTATAGTAATAAATTTTAACTGACCCTCACTGAGGGGACGTTGATCTTGTGGTATCCAAAAACTTAGAAAAAAATATCCAAAAAGTAGAAATTATGTGCACTTATTCATTCCTGTATTGCACTACAACAAATCCTTTAGGACTAAACAAGGTACAAAAATGTACCTTTAAACAGGCAACAGGCCAAGTGACTTTTTGTATTTTTTTTATTTGTGCGTGTGTGTATAAGTGTAAATCGCTATCCAGCACACTCTGTGTCAAAACCTACTTAATTATTTAATTCCTTATAGTAGAATATATTTGTGGACTAATGAAGGGAATAGTGGAAAAACGGTACGTAAGATGCTCAACACAAAATCTCATCTCATTTAATGAATGTCTGTGTAAACCCTGAGCTCATTCAAGTCCCTATGTCAGATCCTGAACTGGTTCCGATCCCTACAGTATGTTTGCCTCTAAAGCCTGCCCAGGTTTCCCCAGTCACCTCTCTAAGAAGGCAACTTCTCTGACCTTTCCCTGACCAAGGGCGGCTGTTTCTGACACAGCAAACCTGTTGTCAAAAGTAGTGGATTTATATTAATGACATATTCATTAAATCAGCACTTATTATTATCAAGCCAAAAAATAAGATTAAGCTGAGCACCAAGGACCACACTCTATACTTCCTTGCTCAGAACGGCCAGTCAGTGTCTTAGATGATCTGTGGTCCTCCAGAATGCCCAATAATCTTCTCAAGGGCGCCCTCACAGAGTGCCTGTATTATGCCAGTAAAGGAGCCGGGAGTGCTGTTTCCAGTTCCTGTAGATCCAGTTCCCCAGTCTCAGCCAGGATTGCCACTCCCAGCTTCAGTGGATCCAGTTCCCCAGTCTCAGGCAGGAGTGCTGTTCTCAGTTCCTGTGGATCAAGTTCCCCTGACTTAGCCAGGAGTGCCACCTTCTGCCATTGTCAGTTCATCAGTCCTGATTTCCTGATACCTGCAAGAGGAAAATAACCCAATTATTATGAGCTAAGTAATTTGAACTTCCTTTTATGTTATGATTAACATCCAGTCTGAACGTACCTGTCTAAGCTTCTACTGTATAAACATTGCAGTTAACTTACCTGTGCTTCTCCTGGTCTGTTTTGTGACTGTTTAGTCCACCAGCTGTACGTAAGTTACAACTTAGCCTAGTTTTGACGTAAATGGGCACTAAGTTGCAACTTACGCACTACTAAATATTTTTTCGTTGCACCGTTACACTTAGTTGAAGTGTAACTTAAACAAAATATTTACTAAAGCATCTGGTCAGAAGTAATGGTTTGAATAAAATAGCATAAAATAGAAGAGACTGAGTAAAGTGCACAACCTTCAATCCTTTAGGCATGTTTGCTGCTGCTGACATTTACTCACGTGCATATTAAGACAGAGAACAATATGTGAAGATGGACCCATGGTTGCTGTCTGCAGAGGTTCCCATTATACTCCCCCCTTCACCTCCCTCCCTCCCCCCTAAAGAAGTCTTCAACACCACATCTACAACGCGCCTCTGAGCACATCGGTCAGTGTTGCGCATGTCAGATGAAATAAATAAATGAATATATATTTATTTATTTTTTACTGTTAGTGTATGCGAGGCAAAACAAGTTAGAGTAAAGGATAAATTAAAATTCATAGCATTTAAACATTAAATGGACATTTAGTCCACACGTCCTGATTTTGCAGAGTTAGATGTGTCCCTAGGTCAAAATATTTTGTTGATCCAGGAACAACATTTTAATCAAAAAATGTTGTCTTGACCATTTCTCTACAGCTAAACCTAACCTTACCCATGAGTAATGGCTAAAATCAGATTTAGTGATAGATGAATGACACTGATGCACAAGCACCAAATGGATTGGAAGCCCAAATTTCACAAAAACTATAAACTCATTCTTCATATCTGTTTGGTTAATCACAATGTTTTTCCAGGGTCAACAATGATGCTGACCTAGGAATACGTCGAACTCAGCAAAATCAGGTTCTGCATCTACGTCCTTTAGTTTAGTTACAAACTAGCTATAGTAGGTACTAAGCTTCATAATGTTTTAATTTAAGGAGGAACTTACAAATGGTTGGTGCAACCCTACCTAGACCTTCAACTTAACATAATAACTGGTTTGCAAATAGCATAATAATTTAGAAGTGATCAATTGATCATGAAGAAAGTATGAAAAATACAATTATTTATACATTATAGATATACTCAAGAACAACACATTTATAGCCGTGTTTATAAACTGCTTACTAATGCCTATTAATGTTAGGAACAATGCTTTATAAAGGATAAATGTACTATTTATTAATGCTTAACTAATGATTTATAGTGTGCAGTTATTATAAAGTGGCTAATGCATCATCATCATCATCATCATTATACACTTATATCTAAATGCGTTACAATTTAAAAGTGAATGGACATTGTTTTTGTCTTTCTCAAGAGAGTTCACAAGGCTCCATAGAGATTTTTACAAGAAGTCTATACCACTTGTATAACAAAGCATTACAAATATTGCAAGCGCATGCTGCAGGCTTTATGTTTCTTTTGCTTCCACTTCCATCTCATTTGACATTGCTGATTCATTTTGAAACAAAGTGATTCATGCAGATGAAAAAACATAAACATCATAAACATTGAGAAAACAACAGGAAGATAATACTTTGTTATCAAAGAAGACGTCTTTTTTATTATTATTATTATTTTAATAGATTAAATGTTTTATTGTAATAACAATTTCCTGACTGTAAATACGGTAAATCTTTTTATTTGATGTTTTTTTTGTTGCATTTTCCCCAGGCCTAGTCAAATCTAGTAAATTATCTGCACATGAAACACTATCCAACAGACATCTGTAGATGTAAGAAGCAAAAACAAGTTTTATTTCAGCATATTTATTTTATACCGAATAAATGACACATATTTATTCAATAAATCTAATGGTTTGTGGATATTTGGGTTTTCTCTATAGTGTGAAATCCCTATCACTTCATTTGATGTGTGTTACCAGAATGCCTTTGCTGCTAGTTCTCTGCAGTGTCGTAAGTGAAACTGGGGACTTTGGTAGCGTGGGTTGGAGAGGTTTCAGTGACCTGTTCATCATTCGCTAGCAGTGAGCTGCAGATTTAAGAGTTACAAAGTTCAAAGATTATTATGGCTGCATTTGTGATTTAGCTGGCATGCAAAACAAGAGTTTTGAAACGAGCTCTTGTCACTTCCTGTGGGGGCTATGATAAAAGTCATGGGCTTGAGCAGCCTTAAGCAGTAAATAATTCTGAGTCATTCTGAGAAGTAATTCTGGTTGAAGTTGTTTCAAATGATTGGTAGTTTGCATGTCAATGAATACATTCAATGTTTATAAGGAAATTAGTTTGAAGATCATTCAGATCTTTTATTTATTTTTATTTTTTATGTTTAATATACAGCGCCCTCCACTAATATTGGCACCCTTGGTAAATCTGAGCAAAGGTGGCTGTGAAAATAAATCTGCATAGTTTATCCTTTTGATCTTTCGTTTAAAAAATTCACAAAATTCTAACCTATCACTAAAATAAAACAATTGAAAACGGGGAGAAAAACTCATTGTGAAATAAATGTTTTTCTCCAATACATGTTGGCCACAATTATTGCTATGTCCTTTTCCCAAGATAACAGCTCTGAGTTTTCTCACACACGTCCTCTTCCAGGCAGTTTCCTAAAATTGTATGGTGATTGGAAAATCTTAATTATTTCTCTGATGGTGGAAATGGTCATTTTCACTGCTCCAGCTGTTTAATTAAAGCCACTTTACTAATTTGTGAAGCTCAATTATCTTTTTAAGCATATAAGAAATATATTCTTTGTTTTTTCTCATTGTGTTGATGATTAAGGGATTTTGGACTTTGTTATCCCTCCTATATATATATATATATATATATATTCCTGTGAAACAGGAAGCCAGGGCTGGATATTTTCATGTTCAGAATCACCATGGAGTGCTCAAAATTGTGAAAATGAATGGTAATATACAGTACTTCAGAGATATTTTACTCATAAAAAAATTCTAGGGGTGCCAATATTTGTGGCCAACCAGTATTGGAGAAATACATTTATTTCACAATTAGATTTTCTCCCCATTTTCAATTGTTTAATGCAATGACTTTTTGAACAAAAGATTAACAGGATAAACAATGCAGATTTATTTTCACAGCCACCTTTGCTCAGATTTACCCAGGGTGCCAATATTAGTGGAGGCCACTGTAAATCATACTGTATATATTTTTTAGATGTATATTGGAAGTATGGTTTAAAGCACATAGACTTGTGCATTTATTTGGAAGACATTTTGTACTTTGTCATTTTTTTTCCCACCTTCCATGAAAAATAAAAACATATTCCCATTGTAGGTGCATAGCCTACTGACTTTTCTTTTCTTTTCTTTTCTTTTAAGTATTTCTCATCATCTGTACGCTGCTGATACACGGATTTATCTCCCTTTGACATATGGATAGAATTGTGGTTTATTTACTCTTGGCGTGTCTGGAAGAGGTGGAAAGCTGGATGTTCACAATTTGGTTCAGTTAAATCAAACTAAAACATAGATTATGATTTTTGCTACCAGAGGATGCTCAGACATTAACACTAAGGCCCAATCCCAATTCTACCCTTTACCCCTACACTTTCCCCTACCCCTGCGTTTGGCGCGTTCACGTGTAGGGGTAGGGGTGTCTCAATTCTCTTTTGGTTTGAGGGGTAGGGGGAAGGGGAAGGGCTAGATAGCCCTCCAAACAAAGATTTTTCGGGACCTCACTTCAAACGAAGGGCTAAGAGAAATTTCCAACATGGCTGCTCACTCAAGCAAGCAGACCTATAAATGCAAGTAATTTTTGCCATTAATAAGGATTTTTATGACAATTTTTCATTATATGTATATTATCATCAGTCTTGTGTTTGTGTTTACGGTGATGTTCTGTAAAGAAATGTTTGCTGAAAAATTGCTAAAGATTGCTAGCGGATAGCACCGATTGCACAATATTAGGAAATATATTTTTATGTCATATACCCGGTGACTTGACTATGTGGTAACGCATTGTTTTGTTTCGCTTATGGCCACATGTAAATGAACGGTGCTTACATCGGCGCATGTCCTCTGACGTAACATTAGGAGCTAGTGACAATGGCTGGGGCAGTCGTGGCCTAACGGATAGGGAGTTGGACTTGTAACCCAAAGGTTGTGGGTTCAAGTCCCAGGTTTGGCAGGGATTGGGGAAGGTGGGAGTGAATTCCCAGCACTCTCTCCACCTTCAATACCATGACTGAGGTGAGACCCTTGAGCAAGGCACTGTTCCCCCAACTGCTGCCCAACGTGTACACATTGGATGGGTTAAATGCTAGTCTGGACCATGTAATGTTTTTTTTATTTGGGGTCTTGTCAGGCCATTATTTATGCTTATAATTAGTTCAGAATGTGGCACTAGTCTGTTAGTGAGCACTAAGTCAGCATATCTCTTCTATGTTGCTCTTCAGTTACATGTCTGTGGTTTTGTGTGTTGACTTTTCTATTGACCTACTTTCACTAGTTGTCCTAATTAGAATATTCTGTTCTTCTGTGTTGCATTCGTCTCTCACTTGCTATTGTGCAGTGGTGTAAAGTATTTGAGTAAATGGACTTCATTACTGTGATTAAGTATTTTTTTGGCTACTTTTTACTTGTACAGAGTTACTTAAAATATAAGCAACGTTTACTCTCTACTCGACTACATTTTTGATTGAATATATGTACTCTTTACTCCACTACATTTACCGGACACTTACCTTTACACATTACATTGTGATCGTGCGCGACAAGCCGGTATCTTTATCTACCACGGCTAATTTCTTTGGTTGAAGAGGTGATATTTCTATCTGCAGGGTGCTTAAGGTACTGGATGCTATTTACCTATATAAGCTAAATGAGGCCACTCCACGTGAACGTGAATTAGCAGCTTGCCAATTACCAGGTGTTTCACATTAATTAGCAACATGGCTGCTTTTGTTGAAGTTGAATAAAAATATTGCCCCCCTCTGAGACTGAGGCCCCGTCCACACGGAGACGCGTTTCGCTGTATACGTATACATTTTTTATCGTATTGGCGTTTCGTCCACACGGA
>JAUCMS010000048.1:13027263-13039714 GCA_032357445.1 Enteromius radiatus
TGCAGCAGAAATGTTTTTGTAACCTTGTCCAGATCTGTGCCTCGCCACAATTCTGTCTCTGAGCTCTTCAGGCAGTTGATATTTCAGCTTTCCTGTGTTTTTCTGTTAATATGGGGTGCTGTGTGTGCATTAATGAGGAAAAAAATGAACTTACAGTAAATTATTTAAGGGGGTCTGAATACTTTCCGTACCCACTGTATATATATATATATATATATATATCCTTTACACCTTAAAACCTAGCGCATATAGTACTGAATAATAATAATAATAATAATTAACTACATGTACTGTACAGTATGTACTATACTGTATGTTTAGGGTTAGGATTAGGGTTACTTGTTCATAATTAAGTGTTATTTGAACAGTAAGTGCATGCAATGTGTAACAAGAACAGTTACCATAATCTCTTTTTAATTTTGTCCTAAATATATTGATTTTAAATTCAACGCATTGTGTTAAATTTGTGAAATTTGTGGTTTTTTGTATAGTGTCAAGAAAATCAATACTTTTAAATTCGTATAGGCTAGAATCAACGATTTTGTTTAATGGAATTGGAAACATGGAATTGGTGCACCTAATGCTTTCGAATATTTAATAAGACGAAAAGTTCCAGCAATCCACAAAGTAGCACCAAAATAGCAACATTTTGGGGAATTTAAGAAAAGAAAACATGTTAAATTAAACTAATTTATCAGACTATGAACAGGTGAAATTAAAGGAGACTGCTCACTGCATTGCAGCTGGGTACTTCCTGTGTTTTTCATTTGATTTTGTCTCCTGAAAAGTTTCTATAATGTGATGCAACTGTTTCAGTTTCTCATCAAAGCAAGTTAGATAGACTACTCTTTTTATGGCATATGAGAGTCCTAATATACACGTCTTTTCTTCTGATACTCTTGCAGAATCTTGCCAAATATGAGCATTCAGACTAATGTGGGTATGGGGCAAAGATTGCACTCTTCCAGCAGGGATTCTGATGGTACTTTATTCAGAACCAAGGGTTGGGCAGGAGGCGTATCTTTAGTAATGTGTCATAATTATAATCAAATTCAAAATGATTATACAAGACATTGTCATGGTCTTCATTTGCGTCTGTTTGCAATCTCAGTTTGCCCTTATATGTGTGTGTGTGTGTGTGTGTGTGTACATATACACATTAAGAAAATAAAATGACAGTGTAAAGACCTGCAGCACTTTGAACTTCTCTCTATCATGTTCTGAAAACATACATGATTTACCATTTGGGGACTAATTAGTTCAAACCAATAGCCCGAAGAAAAGAAATGCGAACATTAGTCCACAAATGGCAAATTAAAAGACTTTTGCATTGTCATTCTTTACTGTATAAGCCTTTATTTGTAAAAAGTCAGTTGGTTACTTATAACCCTTTTTTTGTACCACATACTGTAACATCTTGTATTAGTAAAAAACACATTTTGCTCAAACACCTAGAAAAGCTGACCGACACCATTACATTAATTGGCACTGACAAAAATAAAAGAAAGAAAGAAAAAAGAAAAAGTAAAGAAAAGAAAAAAAAGAAGAAGAGAATACAACCTTATACTTTACAAATGTTGATTTCATGAAGACAAATCATACCCCCAAATGGATCATCAAAAATCATCACACCTCAATAGTTCAACAGAATCAAACCAAGAGCTTAATGAGAACAGAACCAGTACAACACAAAAACAGAATGCATTTTACTTTCAGGGCAGGATGTAAAGTAGAAATATATTTCCTTTCTATGAGAAAACATCAACAATAAGAGTTAACAATTTATTTAAAGAATACAACAAATACAGGCAACTAGAAATGAAACGAAACAGTACTGAATAGCAACTGAATTCTCAAATTAGTATAAAGTGGTTGCCCTAGATATTTGCCAATTTTTTTATTTAGTTGTGTTTTTTTGGGATGATTTTCTCTTCAGGTTAGTACTTCGCTTGTGTGTTTATGTGTAATAATTCGCTATATCAGTAAGGGTGCAAAGAAAAAAAGAAAAAAGGAAATCGAAATCAGCACAGCAAAGTGACTGGCCCATACATTTCAACAAACTCTGAGAATTTGCTCTGCCAGTCATGCATTCTCATGGCATGAAACTTTAGCTTGCTGTTTTGCTTAACGAGATGTAAGCAGGTCTAGTCTACTTTGAACTAATGGCTTAATAGGTGTGTCTACACTCCCAACTGTATATACACTTGATATACAAAAAAAGCAAGAGAGGATGAAAATGTGCATATCTTCGCATATATCTTTTTTTTTTTAAGTGATGATTCCACGAATCATTTTCTCCATAGCTTTCCTTTTCTGATATAGTACGTTTTCTAGTTTCAATTTAAGATTTACAGTGTTTGGTTCGATCTCTGTGCACAGGAAGAAGCAAAAGCTTTCTTTCTTTGTATGTGAGGGTGATACGAATGGCCGGTGTTAGAATAAAAAAGAAATTATGAAAATAAACCTTTCCGAAAAGAGACATGCAAAACAAAACCGAGTGAGTTTTTCTCCTTTTCTTTTTTTTTTTTTTTTTTTTCTTCAGAGATAGGTTTCGTTTGCAGAAGTTATGCCGGTGCTGTAAAAGCTGTCCATGCCAGTAGCATTGAGGCTAGCTGTTATTACCAACTGCCCTGTTTTGTACATGCATTAAGAAATATAAGTGAAAGATATCATATTTACAATACAATTCACATGTAATTACACATATACACAAGAGGCAAGAAAATTCACATTAAAATCAGTTCAACAGTTTTTGTACTTCCTTTTCTCCTGCTTCATGGGTGGATGTTGCAAAAGACAAAAAACAATGTACTCGAGTAAAAGCTATTCAATGTTATGTTAATGGTATGAAAATGTGGACGTGAGCATATGGAGTGATTTGTGTGAAGTGCGTAGATAATTATGTCCTTCGTCGTCATCAGAACACATTAGCCTCGGTTAGTTCTGCCAAACCCTCCCCCCCGCCGTAAGTTGTGCAAAGCTGTTTTAAAAAAATTACAAAAAACATTAACAAACAACATATTCTTCTATAACTAAAGCAAAGTGCAAGGCAAAAGGAAAATGCATCCCCTATCCCCTAACCAGATAGCAAATTACGCAGGAAAAAAAAAAAAAAATCATACTTTAATATTACGATGAGTCACATTCTCTAAAAAAAGGCCAACAATCCCATCGGTGCTCAAGACTATGCTACCTTGACACAATGTTATTCTAAATGCCATTCCCGTCCCGTTGTTTCCTAATTAATATCCATCTCAATAGATGGAGTCTGCAACAGTGTATCTACGGCTGAGCCTCAGAGAGTGTGCAAGATTAGTTGCAAATATAGACACGAAGGGCCCATTTCTTTTCAAACACAGTTTTTAAGGTGGTTTTTAAGGTGGCAAAGAATGGCCAAAATGCTAGCAAAGACACGTGTATATTAAAGTGGTCAAAACGGAATGCTGTTTTTGCATCACTAGCTAAAAATGGTAATTAGCAGCAATTTCTATCACAATTTAAAACCCACGCATCTGACACATTCTGCGATAGACTGATAAAAGAGCCACCAACCTTCACATTTGATTAATTTCATTAAAAAAAAAAAGAAGAAATCAAATACATGAAGTTGTTTGAACACAAAATAGCTAATCATGCAGAATAGGTAACAATGTAGAATTTGAAATTAAGATTACAAAAAAGAGCTAATTTTAACATGGACTGCCATGAGTCAACTAAACACTCTCAACTCAGTGCTGCTACATTTATCTGAGCATTTTGGCCAAGTGACCCTTGTAAACTGGCAAATTGGTCTGGACGACAATTTATCTATCCTAGCACTATGGTGAAACTAAACTTTCAAATCAAAAGCTAAAATGCTAGTATGGTTAGTTGCATGCACCAACTCCCCCAGTGAAACTGTATGATTAACCTGATAGCTATTTCTAAAACAGCAACTTGTGCCACTGTATATATCCGATAGAGCTATCTTTCAAAGTCTTCATACTGCAATAGGTTGCAGACTTCGCAAACAGATAAAGCAGGCTGGCTGTATAGAAATTAGCATTTGGGCTACATGTAAACCCTTTATAATTTTATACTATTTCTTGCAATGTAATCTGTAACCCATGTAATCTATGCGATTGTTTTTTCTTATAGGTTATTCATACCATACTTTCAGGTGTGAATTACTCTACAATATCCCTGTTTCCACTTACAAAACACAGAACCAAATAATCGGGATAAAATGCTAAAATAACTTGTATAATGCAATTAGGGCTTCGCCCAGGTATAACTGTGAAACACAACTGTGGAAATTATGAGATAAAAAGGCATAGATACTAGAAATAAAGTCAAGATAGAGGTGCAATTATTAAAAGTGAGACATCAGAAATTCAAAACCTGTAAATATTTAGTTCTACATTTCGAGGTTCTGAGGTTAAGCAGTGGAAACATAGCCAGAGGACCTGGGTGAGACATTTGAGGGGACTGATTTATCGCTATGTTTTCTAGGACCTAGAACTCAATTGTACCCCAAATGTCCAATGATCAAATTATAATGCTCTATAACCATGTTTAAGGCTTGAATTGATTTGAAAGAGGATCACTCTCTCATGAACTTTGTTGTATTTGCATTGTATTGCTCAGAAATATTTCATATGAAAAATGCTTAGTGATCTCGTTAAGGCAAATCTTGCAGGGACGAATGCCCACCAACCAGAATCTTACCAAAAATCTGTCCTAGGTTTAAGCTCACTGTGAATAAGCAGAGTGCTGGTGCTACAAGAACATGTTGATGATCAACACAATATCCATTTGCACGAATTCAACATCCAACATGTCTCAGTGGCACAGTATGGCTGTATTAGCAATTCACTAATCCCCACGCTATCGAAAAAAGCCTATCGTGATTGGTCAGGACGCATAGACCAATAATGTTTTTAGATTACCCCGTGGAACGTTAAACTGAGCATTAGCGAAAAAAACTGCATAGTGCCAGCAAGTCTACTAGAAGATAATGAAGCTATGTAGCAAATGGGCGCTAACTTATATATGTATATTGGTATGAAACCTCTTGTACAAACTACTACTAAGAATTTCTAATTATTCTCATGGATAATATACTGAACCACAGGTTATGATACTGTATGCACTTTTTTTCTCTATTGTTAGTCACTCTAAGGAAACAATTAGAGCACCTATTAACACTGATTGATAACTTAGAGCAGTAATATCTGATACAAAAAATATATCAACATCCTTTTAATTGTGCAGTCTTATCAGTTAATAGTGGCTGGCGCTCAAATGATAATAAACCTAAATAGATATGCCACCAAGACGTCATGCTACTTTTCCACCTTTTCCGATTGATCAAAGGCAAAGCAAACTCTGTTTTCCAGTCTCAAAAAGAAAAAAAAAGGACTGGTTTGGTTCCCTTGAATACGTTAAGAGAAAAGTTGGTTAGTGATGCAGTTGGCATTTTTATCTTATAACTACACTTGTCTACAACACTGCACTAGTAGAGGTGGACCGATATTGTAGCTTAAAAGGTCTGATCTACATCGTAAATGCACATCTAAATGCTAAAGATTAAATGTGTATACCTAACTACTCTGCCTTTGAGCCTTCATTGGCAAAGCATTGCAGCATCTTGAATGCCTACTGGGAGTTGTAACCGGCCAAGGCACCCCTATAACGCTCATAATAGTTAGGGTTTCTCAAGAAAAGCACTCTGACCTCCATCCTCTTTTAGTGCAGATTTGCGCTTAACTTAATTGCTACACTGTGCATGCGACTGTGCATGTCTTGCTTTGCACTTGAGAGTACTGGCTCCCTTGCACAGGTGTTATGGTCGTGCTCACAATAACAAATATAATAACACGATAAGTGGAAATCCTTCAAACGTGCTTCTGCGGTCTTCTGCTGACTGACTCAAGTACATTGAGGTACAGCCCCCTATACCTTCAGATTTCCCTGATTCCTTTGTTTCTCCGTGGGATGAGTGATTTGTTGGTGATTTGGTGGCTGGTCCACACTTTCCCGAGTGTTGAGAGGTCTGGTGTAGGGGACACTGCTGAGCTCTGAGGTCTGAGGCCTGCTCAGAAGATCCTCCTCAAGGAACCCAAGCAACTCCAGGGGTCTCATGTTCTCAAACCACCACCGGACCCTTTTTGCTTTTGTATGAATGTACCCTTGCTCAGTTATTCAGCAGTTCGGTTGATCCAACTTTGCTGTGAAAAGCATTTGTTGGGATGCTTCTCCTCAACCGAACTACTCTGAGCAGTGAGACATCCAGACACTACCAGAAATGAACGTGGATGGTAGATGAACTGGGATATGAAACTGAGCAGTCACCTGGAGACAGAGAAAGATCTGGTGACCTCGGTGTCCACTTATTGTGTCAGTGAAGCTGAGGTAAATCAAAATGAGGCGAAGCCCAAAAGAAATGGTGGCGAGTGAATCAGAGGTTAATGGTAAAAAGAGAAATGGATTATAGGCCTTTTTGGTTGTCACTTCAGTTCATGGCTTTTATCGTACATGTCATTTTGCCCCGAAAAGACTCTTTTTTTTTTTTAAAAGAAAAGAAAAGAAAAGAAGCCTTTTTTTTTCTCCTGATTATGCTGATGTCATTCATCTTTGAGATTCAATCCCAAGATGCAAAACGTCAGAGCTGTGGGTGGGTGTGCAGTGCTTAAAGTGAAAGGTCAAAGATCAAGGGTCATTCGGCCCTCTTTCACTGATTGATGAACTGAGGACACATCCTTCAGGTTTCAGACAGGCACATTTTAGAGAAACTAAAATCATCAGTGTATATCATTCTCAGGATGGATCACTACAATGACTGAATATATACAATATCAGGTCACACTATGGTTCGAGTGGTCGACTTAAACATAAAACAGATAAAAACATGGTCACATCCCCTGTTGAATACACGATAATCTTTTCTTTCCTTATTTTGTACATTTTCACATATTTGGACTAACTTCAAATCCAAGTTCTAAAGAAACTTTACAGCTCACTAAGGGTTTCCCTCAATTCCAAACAACACAAAGCTCTACAAGATGTTCATGAATACTGTATCAATAGAACAGATGGAATGCACTAGGAACAAGAGTAAAGAAAGAACAACAATACTACCTGACCATGTCAATAAGGCTACTGAATGAATGAATTTACTCTTTTTTGTTTTTTCTTCATTTTCTTAAATTCCCAATGCCGGTGGCTTAATATCTATTAATGAACTACCTCTAGAACATGTTTAGGTGATGCCCTCCAAAAAATTGGGATTAAACCCTTAGCCCGAAAACTGAAAGAAAGGAGAATCTGCCAAACAGAGAAGAAGAGATAAAATGAAACATACTGACTCTGGGCAGGATGCATTGGTTAAAACTCAAGATGGCCGTCCAGTGTAAACCATTGACCAGAGCTGAGAGGTCCGATAAAGAGAACACTTGTCACTTGCAAAATCAAGGAATGACACATAATTCCAAAAGAGGCTGCTGTACAGTGTAGAAACGGACATTTCAGTCAGTCTCTTCCATGGGGATGGGGAAAGCAGTGGATCGGGTCTGGAGGCCTGCTCGGCCAATGCCCCGAAATGCACAAGCCACTTCTGATTTCATGAGCTGCGGTTTGGAGATCTTGATTACAGTATCGATAAAAAGCCGATGAGATGTTCTTTTTCTCTTGCGATCTTTTCTTTTAGCAAAAATATCATGCAGTCTGTAGTTCCATACCCTCGAACGGGGGACTAACATATGTTACTCGTCGTTTGTTTCAGAAGGAAAAGAATTCAAATACTCGAAATGTTTCTTTTGTATTATTCTTAAACATTCAAGCCATTCTATATAATACGTTACTCTTTTTTTTGTTGATGTTTTTTTTTTGTTTGTTTTTTTTTACACCAGAAAAGTCCTTTAGATTTTACACACGCATGTGTATATAGAAATATAATATATAGAAATATGCATATACATATGTATCAACTTTTCATATATGTGTACACATATTTTCCAATTGTATCAAAGCCAATTCAATGTGCTCTCAAAATATGGCCCATGTTTCCTAGAGGAACACATATCAATTCACGTAATACAACCAATAGATAAGGTTGAAGAATCCAAAAGTGATAGGAAAAATAACCCGGGACCACTTGTCAATGGTGCTAACATCCGTCAAGTTGGGGATTTTGAGCTTCAGCTTGGACGAACGCCTTCTTAGCCGGCAGTTGGCACGACTGCGCATGGCGCTGCGGTCCAACGAATGGTGGCTGAACCCGTCCCGAGAAGCCATGGGCTTGCGAAACTGCACTCCAGAGGTGTCAAAGGACATGACGGAGTTCCGTGAGTCACTGACGCTGCTGCCAACGTCGGACGGCATCACCTCATTGTTCATCTCCAAAGTGGTGAGAAGAATGTTTCCGTAAGCGTCCACCTTGAGACAACACAAGACAGAGAAGCCTGGTCACGAGCGGGTCACAGAAAAGGGACTAAAGGTCCTAAAGTGTCTCAAACAACAACTTTCATGCGAATGCAATGATGATGCAACAAACTTTACTTGGGAAGAGAAATCTACAAGAATCATTTAAAATGAGATGGCTGAACACACACACACACATACTAGCTAATGACAATATTTCATCAACTTCTGAGTCTACTGAAATGATTTCTAAATGCATGTACCCCGACTTTTCTTTGTTCCTCGAGATACAGATTTCTTCGCTGTGTATATGACCTGAGGGTGTTGCTTTGAAACGGCGCTGAAATGGAGTCCTTGCGATGTGAAAGAAAAAAATAAATAAAGAGAACATTAAAATGCCCATATCAACTGACAATCAAGCAACAGTTCTCGAAGAAGTATAAGAGGGTGAATAAGAAAGAGCTTGCATAAAAGACACAGACACAAATGCCTTAATTCAGTCAAATTTAGTTGCTGAGCTTAGTTAGCAAGTATGAAAATGGCTGACATGTTTTGAGAAGGAAAAAAATGAATCGGTCTATCTAACTCGGATTGAGAGAGAAGCCTACGGCAATAAAGCAGACCAGAATCTGATAACGTAATGACGATGTCATTTGTAACTTTCCGAGCGAGAGGAACCTCTCTTAATAATGAAATGCTGCTTCAATCAAATTAAATACGTCACTGATTAAGTAAAGTGATGGTTAATGGGCTATTGAATGTTCATTTTTAGCGGTGACGTGAAGCGATTCATTCAGGCGCTAGTTATTTTGATGAGCAAAGTTGCTCTGCTTACAAACTAAGTGCATACAGATTCATTTAGACATGCATGAACATTGTCAATGCTCATTCAAATTCATTTAAATTAGCTTTTAATTAGCGCAAAAATGAACTCTGTAACCGTTATAAATGGCTTACAAGAGACCTTGCGTACCTGTTCCCTCAGACGCTTCTCCTCATAGCGGGGACGTTCGTTGTTGGCTTTGTTTAGCCTTTCGTTGATCTTTTTCTGCTGCTGGGGTCCCCTTCCAAAGAACACATAGTTTACGAAGGCATATTCGAGCAGGGCCAGGAAAACAAAGACGAAGCAGCCCATGAGGTAGACATCGATGGCTTTCACATAGGGGATCTTTGGGAGGGTCTCCCTCAGGTGGGTGTTGATGGTTGTCATAGTGAGCACCGTAGTTACACCTGCAAGAAAGCCATTTGAACGAGCCATGTCTTGTTCACATGACGTGCAGTGGAGCTTTCATGGACCACTTAAACAGGGATGTCATGGTCCTACTTAATGCCCAAGGTGCAATAAGGCCTTAACTACTATGTACTTACATCCAAAAATAAGTATCATGTATTTATACTGAATTGCAAAACACTTTTTCTGTTATTGAGGGGGATACAGGTAAAGTTAGAGACGGGTTTGGTGGCATGGGTAGGTTTCATGGTTGGTTAAGTGGTAAGGGATTGGTTCAATACGCGAACCCTGGCACTTTTTATGTTAATATAGGCACATATTGATATATCCGGGTGCTTAATGTTGGAAATATGAGCACCAAACTCAATGCTAAACCTACCATGCAAAATAAAAATGCATTTGTTGATGCCACTTTAAACGCAGATTTAAACTGTTTGTCAAACCATAGTTACACAGAATTCAAACCAGAGCTCCTCAAGTACGTCTCTGTATTTTGGAAACTGCAGTGATATGTACTTATTGGTACGTATTCCACGTCTCGCGAAAGATTGCTGTGATACCATGCATGCTGGTAGCTAAAAACATGCATGTATATAATAAGGGCATTGTATCAACTGACTCATTTAAATGTAAGTTCACAGTAGTTAAGGCCACCTAATAGAAAGTGATACTATTTTTGTTTTTTATAGAAACTAAAGATGCAACAATTTAAATGCTAAAAAGAGAAACATTCTGGCAATATACTGTAGAAAAAAAAATCAGACATAGTTTTATAAGCATTAAAAAAAAAAAAAGGTTCTTTGTCAGCTACTCAATTGTCACTTTTATTGCAAGGTGAATAGATTAAGAATGCCTTGGACAGTTTTCTATTTTAGATATACTTGATCTACATAAGCATTAGGGGCCGGTTTCCCGGATAGGAATTAGATTAAGCCAGGACTAGACCTTTGCTAATTTAGGACATTTAAGAATTTTTAGAAACATGTCTTGCCAAAATGCATTACCTGTGAGCATTTTAAGACCAAACAATGGCAATGATGTATTTTACTTTTCCAGTTTAGACAGCTCTTAACATTTATTTCAATCTAGGACTAGTCTTAAACCCTGTTCGGGAAAACGACCCTAGATGATTAGTCTTATTTTAATTTTGTACCTGCATGGCCTGCATAATTATACTTAATGCAAATCTTCCAGCGAAATCAGTGGCAAAGGAGTCAAAGTTGAAACCGCTTGACCTTTCGAGCATCACGTAAGCTTAAAGCTTCGCTCAAGTTTATTGCACTGGGGAACATTAATGCAGGTCGTGTATAAGGGCTACTTTCATCACGGTTGATAAAAGGTATAGAATATAAGAGTATCTCAAAATGGTTCATATGTTTTCATACAGGGAAATGACTTCCTGTTGAACAAAATGGTAAAGATTACCCAGGGCCACACGAGCAGCAGAGGCATCATAGTTAATCCAGAAGGAGACCCAGGACAAGATTGTGATCAGGATGGAGGGCATGTAAGTCTGCAGGATAAAGTAGCCTATGTTTCTCTTGATGCGGAAACTCAACGAAAGCCGAGGGTATGAACCTGGGGAGACACAAGTACACAGCAGAAGCCAAAAAAAAAGAGAGATGTCAACATGTAAGTGGAAACACAAAAGAGCAAGCACAGGAAAAACAGATCTACAATTTGCAATTGTCAAAGTCTGCACTTTGACAACAGATAGTCATTTTCCCATTTGTTCAGATAGAGCATTTAATTTCCCCAAAGCAATGGATTCCTTCCCAGGGACTAGTTCCATTCCAATTAAACATGGCAGAAAGTCGCAAACAAGGCAGATTTTTCTGAAACCCCCTTCTCAGCAGGCAGCGTCTACGTCCCTCTGAGAATTGTCACAAAAGCCTGCAGTGTCTTTTTTTTTTTCAATTTAGCTCTTTAATACACGGAAATTTGAGAGAAAAAAAATGACAATTATGTAACTGAAGAGCATGTCCCGTTAATGTGTAAAATATGGTGTAAGGTTTAAGAAAACTGTAAACAGCATGTTTCAAGAAGCCTTTCCAAGATTGGCCGCTACATGTTAGGTGTGATATGAATAATTGACTCATTCAGTGAACTGATATTCTAATTGCTATGGCTAATTATTAACGTTAAAGGAATGTTCTTGTTTATTCCCTGTGGTTCCAATCTCCCTGTGCTCGTGAAAGGTTTTTGGATAAGGATGCAATAGAGCAAATTCCATTGGGAGCTATTTAGCAGCAATATTATCCAAGGAAAAGGGAAGAAATTTAAATAGCATTTAAAAAATGAGCTGTAACTGACACCTCGTACCTGATCAAAGCTTTCATAAAACTAATGAATCAACATCAGCACTATTTTTTATTATTATTATTAGTCACTCTTGTTTGGGCACTTCTCACCATAAAATAATTAATAGTACATATAAGCAAGAAAACAAAATGACACATTTTCTACATGAACTTAAAGCGTGATGACATTAAATCTTAGTAAATCTTATTCAGTAATAAGTGTTGTTTTCAGCAACAGTTTGCTAACTATAAGTAACTTTGTAACTACATGTCAGGTAATTGTAATTAATTAATTGTCTACTAACATATGCAGTACTTGCAAAGTTTCTGATAGTCAGTATGCTGTATGATGTGGACCCATCAAAATAAAGCATTACAAGTTATTAAGCAGACAGTCTACTAATAGCCTGGCACGGCCATACGTAAGCTTCTGCTCAATTTTTATTTCCCTCCAGCATTACGTCTGGGTCTGATCCCATTGAACGCGTTTCCTCAGGAGAGCAGCGATCCGGACCAATCA
>JAUCMS010000048.1:13062417-13079403 GCA_032357445.1 Enteromius radiatus
GAGTCTGAGTCTGCGTAGTAGTTATTCATTTAGAGTCCGAGTCTGAGCAATAATGATTCATTTGGAGCATGAGTCTGCGTAGCAGTTATTCATTTAGAGTCCGAGTCTGAGCAATAATGATTCATTTGGAGCATGAGCAAATTAAATGCAAACATATTATACAAAACAAATACTTGAACATACATAAGCGTGATATTAACTTCCCAAATTGATGAAAACCATCTCTCTGAAAATGTATTTTAAGTGTTTGATTGTTTTAGTTTTGGTAACATTTATTTACATGGAGAGGACAGGTTTCTTCCAGCCAGCAGATGGCAATACAAATGTTTTTTTTTTTTTTTTTTTTTTAACAGTAAATCAGTAATAGGGTGAATAAATAAACTGTCTCCACTTCCATTCACAACAGAAGAGTGAAACCAAATTTTTGTGATTTATTTGGAGCTCAAGTCTGAACATTAGTGATTCATTTGAAGCCTGAATCTGCGCAGTAGTGATTCATTTTGTAGTAGTGATAGTGAGCTGCAGTATCAAACCACAGCTCACAATCACAACGACACAGTCAAAAAATGAGATAAAAGAAAACATTTATCATAATATATGATAAGATCTACCTACAGAAATATGGAAATGAATGAATGAATGTTATCACAAAAAGTATAATTATAATTATTATTTTTTATTATTTGTTGTTGGTTTTTTTTTTGTTTGGCTCAAGTCCTATGAAGAGGCTGGGGTTTGTGCCAATTTTCCAAGATTACTTGCTTAATTCTCCAAGATTGGGTGAATCTCTGGTCATATTTGACCCCCAAATCAATTCAAATCAAATCAAATAAAAAATACATGTATACAAATAAAATATATTTTGTTTTATTAATTTTATTAAGTGTTGATGAGGGTGTCAAGTGAAAATGTGTAGCATTCACCCCATATGTTGTTTTAATTTAACATTTACTTACTTTTTTACAGGACGAGGACGTGTCACAGTTCAGATTCCAGCCTGTGTCTCCTGTATGAACAACACTATGGTTGAACACATCTATAGCACATGCCAATCTACGTTTCCAAAAAAGTAATTTAACTTGTTACTGCATTTATTAGGCAACTGACCACTGCCATGTGCTGATACTATAGGAAACAGTTGTTTCGAACTATAAAGCATATGACAAATTTAACACAGAAGTGTAAAATAATTACTGCCAGACATTAATGGCCAGTTACAGAGCACTATCACCCATGCCAAGACTTCCTGTCTTCAGAATACTTTCAGTCTAAAACTGCAGCCTCTCTATAGCCATTTAGTCTGACCTCATGGAGGCCAGTGTCGGCAAGATGGTGGTGTGTTAGCAGTTAGTGCAAACTATTTAGAGAATGTGCTGGTGTCCATGACAACCTAAACCCTAGGTGGGAGCAAACCCACTGCAGCAACATGATGTAATGTGCAACATAACAAAGTATTCAACTTGTTTCTCTGTTCTATGTCGTTGTCAGGCTGCTGCTACAGTAGGTGATTGCTTATTGAATCCAAAAAAAAATAAAATGATTCTGGCGCTTTAATGTCACTTGATTGTCTCCTTCAGTTTATGTCTGTGGTACGTTTTTTGCAAGTTTTATTGTCCGGGAGGCAAAAACAAGTCTGATATCCAACAAGTCACATGGTTTGAGGAATCATTCAAGTGCACTCAGTCAAAAAAAGTTACTAAAAATAATATTTTTGAAGAATATTTTTAAAAATATACACTCACATGAGATGTTTTTTTTTTTTTTTTTTAATAGAGCAGGTTGCCTCAGGTGGACAGATATGTTAAAGGGACAGTTCATCCCAAAATGAAGGTGAGTACATGATAAAAGAACTGTCACGTCATTTCAATTCCTGACTTTCTTCTGTGGGAGACAAAAGAAGATGATTGAAGAATGTGTCTCAAAATATCTTAGTTTGTGTTTCACGCACAAAAGAGATGCAACCCTGGTTCATCTGAAAAACATGCCTTTGGCGACATTTCTGCAAAATTACATTTTTCTGTGAGAAATATCCAGCAAGTAGCATTAAAAGCATGTTTAGTTTCATGCACAAACGAACGTGAATCAACAAATGCATTGCAGCAGGTCGGAAATGAGTTGTCCTCTAAACCCTTGCTTTTTCCAATTGATATGAGGGTGAGTAAATGATGGCAGATTTTTTTAAGGAAGATTGTATTTTGATTTGTAGGATAAATGAATGTCTGATGGCTAATATAGCATTGAGTAATAAAAACTCACAAATCACAAAAGTTTTGAGGTTTGTTCAGACCCCAAGAATTAGCAATAGCAGCAGTGATGCAAGCAAACACCACTAAAAATGTAGTTCACCTGCAGAGAGCGTATGCAGTAACTCCAGCCTGGTTTTACATCAAGATACATAGCAAAACCCAAGGCCTAGCCTCATTCTTGAGGGAAAAGGGTCCATGTTCACAGCTTTATGGATGTGTCGCCACCATTTCAAGCTTTGTTAACGGCGGGATCTGAGATCATAAAACCCATTTTAGAGGCGATGACAGCTAGATTTACTGTAAAGTGCTGTCTCCAGAGTGAAGGGCTCAAACTGGAAGGGTAGGAGAAAGTCGGTAGCCAAGTTGTCTCTTTTGCACCCCGTGTGCAAAACAACAGCATGACAGTTCCCCTTTTCTTGACTTTGGGGAAGTTCTGCTGCTGGCCAGTGAATCACCGAATGTTCAATCGGGATAATTGGGTCTTCCTATCCAAATCAAACACAGCAGACACATGTTTGTCCCTTTTCCTGGCATTTCACAGGAGCCCGGTGAATATGCTGTGACATATTTCCAATGCCCTACACCCAGAATAAACTCTAGCGCCACATCCTCCATTTTGTCAGATGTGTCGTGGAGTGATATTCAAGAGAAAAAGTAGAGAAGTTATGGTATTGCTTAGTAAGTCCAACTTGGTAAAATCACAGCTGACATCATACCGCAGCCCAGCATTTCTTTGATTTCTGACACAAGCTTCTGAGAGCCTCAGAAAATGGTACATCGCAGTAACAATCCGGTCTGCGTCAAGACAGCGTACAGACATATACATCCTCCCAAGTTAAGATTTATCCACAGCACCTTGCCTGTGACAGTTGCATGTAATGCACAGCAATGCATTAAGCTTGAAGGAGAAGTGTCAGCTTGTTCGTTCCATCAGAGTGACTACATATCATCAAACACACACACACACACACACATACAGTGTTGTCTAAGGCCGGGGATAGTAAATCACATTGCTAACGAGATGGTCTGCCCTCTGGCTACTCTGCACTGCTATTTGTCTAGGACTTGGCAACCGTTTGGATTGTATATTAGCCCTGTGATGTAAATATACGTATGAGATGTGGTGCCATATAGCACTTGAGTTAGAAATCCTATATGTTTTTTTACCACTTTAACAAAATATGCACCATTAATCTAATCTGTTATCAAACCCTTTCTATTTCAAACGCTTATAGAATTCAGTTTGGCTTTTGAGCTGAATGAAATGGATATTTTCTCTGCATTATGGGACTGAACCGCTATAAATGCGTTATAAATGTTCTATTACATAGTTGTAGCACATCTTGAGATATTTTCATGGCATTTCCTCAAATTCTGAGCTAATTTACAAAGTGTTGATGTAACAAAGCATTTAAAGCCTTGCCTATAGTACTAAAGTTGAAGTAGACGCCGATAACACAGCACAGGAAAAACACTTACTGCTACAATTTACAGGCCACTGCTTTTTATTAGATTTCCTGCAGTCCATGGGGGCCACTTACATCTTGGGCAAAATGGTGAGCTCCTCAAAGATAATGTAATTAGCGCCCTTCAGTTCATAGTTTCATTTCAATGGTTTCAGGCCTTACTCTTCAGGGAACAGGGCACCCCTCTTTTTCATGAAACTGAAACCAGGGACGACTGAGAGAGATAATCTAGCATAGTGTGTGTAACAGTAATCTGATGTGGGCTTTATATTTTATGCCCGCATATTAAAATTGGCACACCATATCTGAATAAACACAAAAGATGGATTGTCACGACTTTTCAAAAAACTTGGAGCATGCTGGACTGCTTTGGCATCCTGGATCATTAAAAAAGGTCCTTTTTTTATTGTAGCATTAAAATGTAATATTGGTAGTAATATTTTACAAGAGCAGTACAGAGTAATATTTAAAATTTACTAAATTGCAACTTCATTGTTACAAATGAGTAATTATACATACATTTAAATACATGACATACACATTTATTGTATCATATTGTACTTGTCACTATATTCAACAGTACAGTACTTAGCTCAAAGTCTGAAGTAAATCTGAAATTACATATGGTACCACTTTATATTAGATGGTCTTAATTGCTATGTACTTACATAATAATAATAAGTACAATGTATTTAGTGTGTTCATATTGCATTGTAAATCACTTCTGCTGCTAGTGAAGGTAATACGTTAGGTTAGGTTAAAGTGTGGGTTAAGGTGTAAGGGATGGGTCAACAGTGTAATTCTAAATGTAATAACATCACATTACTTTAATTTTACACACACACACACACATATACATATTATTTTAAAGCTTATTATTTCTGCACTATTACGCACAAGAAGTACTCCTTTCAAAGGTATGCAAAAGTGATTGTTGTGAAATGTGAAATATAAATGCACTGCAGTTGGCCATTTCAGAACAGAGACTGAGAAAAGATTAATAGAGATATAGACTTTTGATCTGAATCTCTCTGTGCAGGCAGATTGTAATAGGAATCTCAGTCAAACCATGCTCTGATGCAGACAAAATAGACAGGAGCCTGTTCTGTCAGAATGCCCTGTGTGTGTGTATGTGTGGGTGGATGCATGTCTGGAGGGGTGCTGGGAAGCACGAACTACTTACGTAATGTAAACACACACAGGTAAATACTGTGTTGATCTTCACACATATTTAAGGATGAGAGTGAACTAGGACTATGGTATGTGAGAGTGAATGCAGTCATGCTTCATTTTTTACAAATAAATTCATGTTTATCACATTTACATAAGGTAAACAGCATAAACACCTTACATACCTCATCACTCACTCAGCAAATACTAATTATTATTATTATTATTCAGTCTCCCCACTAGTCCTGATATGGAATGTGGATGGATGGATTTTTTTTTTTTTATATATATATATATATATATTTTAGATAATTGAGGAAGATCAGTTCTGAGTAATTTTATTTCCCTAGTTCGAATATTAATAACAACAATTAGCATTATTAAAAAGAAAGAACAGTTTCTGGTGGAAGAAACATGTAGTTGATTTATGGCCTCGGGTGTGACATGTTGCGTATCTAGGCAACTGTATTCATGTTCCATTCTGTTGATTAAACTTTCAGCATGTTTTTTAAGAGCAGCACATAAACAGGCCCTGGTGACATAGCCGGACTGAACCAGACCTGAGAACATGAAGGTATCTTCTGTTAGAGAGGATGACTTGAAATGAGAAACCGCAATCCCATAAATTCAAAGTCTTCAGAGACCTTCAGAGGCTGCCCTGATTATTGAGGTTGTAAATAAGGCCAGCATGGGATGTAATTAATCCACTGTCTTTTTCTTCTAGACAACAGGGAATTCTGTTTCATTTGAAGCTAAATGATCACTTTCCATTGTCATTTTTTTTTCCAGTGGATAATTCACACCGTTTAGTGGATTATATATAAATGATCATGTGCTGCAAGTCACGATCACAAAATAAACTCAGGATTTACAGCTGGTTTTATATCACCTTAAAGAAGTTGTTTTACAATAAAAGCCAGCTGATTGTATACAGATTACCTAATAATAATAAGAAAAGCAAAACAACATAATGTTGTCAGAGGCTATTAAAATAATAATAATAATACCATCAGAAATGTTCGGTATCAAGTACAGTAAAGAGTAACAGTGGATTTATTTTTTGATGGAGCCCACCCTGATTTCCTATCTCTTTCCCCATCAGCTTGGAGATGCATTTATTTAAAAGTAAATGAAGGAAATATGATTAATGAAGCTCCTAACAGGTATTTAATTGCCCTATAATTGAAATTGGATGTGGTGTTTACATGTTGATTGGACGGGCCGACACATTGACAGCGAAGACCTTCGAGAACACCTTCACTGATCATCAGATACAATATGGCTAGGGTTAGGTCCCAATAAATCAGCATCTATTGTATAATTATTTTAATATAATAGCACTTTATATATAATGTATATTTAATACATTAATCAAATCAATTTTTTTTTTTATTTAACAACAAAAACATCATTATTTATTGAGTTAACTCATTTGTTTAGCAAACATTACATTACTAATATACCAATGTACAATTTTGGAAAAAAATGCTCAAATCCAGTAACAATTAAACCATTCACAACATTGAATTTGTGAAATGCCTCTGGAATATGAAATAGGAGAATATTGTTTCATGAGCAATCATAATGACGATCGCAATAGATAGACAACCACATATTTCACCATAAACATTAGCATCAAATATGGTTTCCAATTTCTAAGGTCGCATCGATGCTTTGGGAGTCATAACCCGGTCAAACACAAAACGCAATTTGAGTTCTGCTCAGACTGTACACCACATCCATGGGCTATTTGTTGAGAGCTGGAGCCAAAGCCAATAACTACAACGCAAACACAAAAGGCAACGACTTGTGTAAAGCAAGGCTGAATAAAATGACTCATCATCTGCTGCTGCTGGAACAATGAACATGAGCAGGGAAAGAATGGCTGCAATGGGAAGACCGGAACTTTTTACAAAAATGCATTGACTTTCAATACCTACACAATAGTTACCATAAACATAATACTGCGTATTATACGTCAGGATTTAAAAAAATGTATATATATTTGTGGCTGGAGGTTAACCAACTACAACAGACTGGACCAGCTGACCAATCAGAGCAGAATAGGCTTTTCAGGTTGGTTTTTAAAGAGACAGGTATTAATAGTGAAAGAGGTGCTGCAACAATGTACAGTAAAAAAAAAAAAATGTAAATGCATTCTGCAAAAATAAAATGCTGAACGTGTAAATGAGCATAATACGAAAACACATTTTGATTGAGACACATAGACGTAAATTAACTAAATATCCAGACTGTACTTATTCATAATAATAATAATAATAATAATAATCAGTACATATTTGCAGAAATGTTTAAATTAAATCAAGTCTTCTAAATAGGTCTGCGTGTGTGAATCCATGTATCCTTGTATTTTTGTGTGGTGTGTTGTGACAAATACACCACGACCAAACCCTGCGGCTATCCCTCTAGCCGGCCAAAGAGATGAAGCTCTTTTAGGACGGCCTGGTTTCTCGACCACCTAACTGGCCTCTTTCTTTCTCTCCATCTCTATCCTCTCTGCCCTCTTCACCCTCCCTCTCTCTTCTCTCTCTCTCTCTCTCGCTGGCTAGCGTAGATGCGGTCTGGGTCCAATTAAAATGCACGGCGCTCCAAAGCTGAAGTTGGTCAGCAGTTGTGTCAGGAGACTTGGGCTCTGACTGATGATGGAATTATCAGGATGTGATAGACTACAGTTCCCTGGCCTCCATCAGAGCGGATGCTGCTCCCAATACAAACGTGCAGCGCTGCAGGATAACTGACCTCACATCAGTGCTCTGTGGAGGGGCCATCACTGCTGACCAAATGATTGAAAAGTCTTTCTGTGTTGTAAAAATGGGGTTGAAGAGCAGGGATGGGTTACAAGTAATCTGGATTACATTTTCAAATACTCTAAATCCCACTACAGTAGATTGTGAGATTACATTTTACTGACAAAATAACTAATCAAAAACAAATAAAACATTTCATCTTTTTAGAAAATGTTTTAATTTGATTAATGCTCACAAATTCCTTGCAGTTCCTTCTCAAACCCCAGTTTGGGAAACTTGAACGTAATGCAACACTTAACGCCCCTCACGTTGTTGCAATATTTGTGACACGGGACCACAAAACTTAAGGGTCAACTGGTTTCTCAGCTTTCCACTGATGTGTGGTTTTTTAGAATAGGACGAGATTTGAAAATCTGGAATCTGTGCAACAAAATCAAAATATTGAGATGAAATCGCATTTAAAAGTTATCCAAATGAAGCTCCTAGCAATCGATAATAGGAATTATACTAAATATATTCATGGAACATGATCTTTACTTAATATCCTAGTGATTTTTGGCATAAAAGAACAATTTTTATGACTGCTTTTGTTGTCCAGGATCACATATTTTATCACTGTATTTTTATATTAACAAAGTACGAGATTATCCCATATAAATCAATAGGATAAACAAGTTAGGTCAAATGTAATCTAAAAGAAATCTGATGGTATTTTACATTACTAACTACAATTGCTTGTCATGCTTGTCACAATTTATGAGTAATCTACCCAGCTTTGATAAAGAAAACATATAACGTGTTTATGATCTTAAATTGGTCAGTGTGTCCTAAAATACTACAATACAGCGCAGAATTCTATATCAAACTAATCATTTCCACCAAAAAAGGCTCTATGGCACATTTTGAGAGAATATATACAGTGTGTGATATTTAAACAAATAGATAGATAAACTTGCTTCTTTGCTGAAATACAAAGCCGTTTGCTGAAGGACTGAATTGAAAAGTATATTCTGTAGCAAATCTACAGTCCCTTTGTGAAATCAGCAGACAAACACAAGATTTGGGATGAACAGCCAGACAAGCTGACTTCTGGGTGTGGTGAAATACATTTTTCCCGACTTTGAGGTCGGGAAAGCATCTCGTTGTCCTTCAACAATGTAAATGTATGCAGAAATATGGACCATGAACAGCAACCTAAAACTGTGTGCTCAGCCTTTATGAAAACTGTACCAACACAACTTTGTGGGCATACAAACAGTCGCTTGTTTCCTTTCAGTACTGCCTAACCTTGGGATTGATGCTATTAAACCATGAGATGTTTCAGCAGTTTCTAGAAAATGTCTGCCTTCGCACTGTCACTTTAACATTAAGTTTCTACAAAGCAAACCAGTCTTAGTATACAGTATGTACGTATGTATAAAGCACAAAGTTTTGAAAGCCTTCCTTCACAAGGAGATACGGAAAATATTGCATGACTATGTACGTACTGCATCCGTCAATAATCTCGTACGTTCCAGACAAGCGAATGCTTCATCAGTGACTGCTGACAATCGAAAATGTCTAATAAAGAAATCACATGTACCTCCGAAGTCTGGCCGGAGACGGATGTCATACCCCTTCAGCAGTTTGTCCACTGTTGTCTTGGCCACAGATATTCCGGTATTTCCGGTGGAGGTGCTGCAGGAGACACAATTGAGAGCAGTTTTTGTTGAAATTCAGCGAAAGCAATTGCTTATTTGTTCATTCGTGTGATTTGATGAAACCCTTTAGCATTTTATTGCACTGCATTTTGTTTTTATTCAAGATTTAGTTTTTCTTGAATGCTGTCAACCCGAAGAGTCTTATCTCTATCAATATAACCACCACATCATCATTAACATAAATCTATGGGATAGAATTATTTATTTATTGTTCAAAGCATGCTAGTGAAAGCTCCACTAAATAAGCAGCACCTTAATAATAACAACCTTAATTATTTGCAAAAACCTTAAAACATCACATTGTCAGCAGTCAACAGTGGGTGGTCAGTTCAACATGTAACTTTGACGACTGGTATGACTGGGTTTATCTGGTTTAAACATGCAGGCTACAGCCAGGGTTTTTTTTAGCTCGGGGTCCCGGGACCCCTGAGGGTCTGTGAACCGTAGTTGATGCATAACATTTTTTATTAGGATAACATTTATATGAATGTTTAAATGAAATTGTAGACCATTTTGCCCTCACTAGTTTATTATATTATGGTTAGGTGGTATGATGTCTTAATTATTATGAGGTCATTAAAGATTAAAATTGCATTGGAGAATGTTACAGAGAAGGATGTGTCAGTTTACAAATATTATATATATGTATAGTGTTTCCTGTAAATAAAGGAAAATATAATTTATTCCTATATTTTCAACTATATTTGTTACATGTTTAATCATGTATTAACATTATGTTTTGGCGGGGAAGGGTAGAATTGAGGAATCGGGGTAAATGAAAGTGCACAGAGCTTCCTGCTGGGTCTTTAAAGGTTTAAAATTCTCATGTTTTAGTGTTTTTTTCTACTTACAGCAGTTTGCACAAGACAGCCATTCCAGATTAAAAATGCATACCAACAAAAATAAATAAATAAAAACTCAGCCATGCACACTAAACTGAAAGGAATGTAGTAAAACGTCAAAATGGAAGGAACTGGATTTTAGGACACCACTGTTGATTTCAATGCTTTTACTGACAAATCATAAATAAACGATGTGTGATGAGCAAACACAGAAATGTTTAAAGTATCATCAGGCTCGTCATTTGTCTTACAGGTGTTCCACAAACACAGTATGACATGGAGAACAGATACGTGCATCTCAAAGCCACGTCGCATCTCAGTGATCACCAGTGAACACATGTCATTAACCATTATTGACTGATAGGCGTCGTCGTTTTTATTCTTATTGGCTGAGTGATGGTGGATCTCTTCTAACACCAGCGACGTGGTGGCATGGGTGGGGGTGGATCAGAAGAAAAATATTGATCATTTGTATATTTGTATTTCACACATTGAACACATTGGTTACACACGTTGGAAAACCTTCTTTAAATAAACAAATAAATAAATACAAATCGTTAGTCTTGCTTCGACATATTGCCTAAATGAGATTCAAAACACAGCTCTGTTATGACCTGATTTTGATTGATGCCAGAATACAGAGTTGTCACTGATAAGATCTCAAGGCTAAGTGGATGTGGAATATGGTTAGAAATATATGTAAATGATGTATATTTTCTTATCCTGTATGTTAATTAATTGTTTATTAACTGTTCAATTGTGCAGTTTTTTTTATTATTTTGTTTGTGACTTCAACTCACACAAACAAAACAATATTGTAACGGATTATAAAGAAAGATATACGTTTTATTTTCGATTATAGGCCTATATACGCTATAGAATCGATGCGAGGATGTTTCTTGCACATATGATTGCTCTCTCTCTCACACACACGCACACACACACACACACACACGAATTCGAATGCTAATTCAGGTAAAAGAAGTAAAAAAAAAAATGTCAAGATTGATTTTAAATAGCATGCAGTCATGATTCCCTATCAGTGAATCATCTGGGTGTCTGTTTGAAATTGACCGATACATGAGCCATCATTTATTTAATCCAACAGTCACAGTTTTCAATATTTGTAATTTTCTTACCTTTGTGCAAAGCAGACAAAGGACAAGGCCGCCAGAGCAGAAACAATTCCACATAATTTGTCTTCTTGAGGACCCAACATTTCCACAAATCCGTTAATTCAATTTTAGTAATCCAACCGCCCGTGCTCCAAACTGATGCTTAAAAAAAGAAAGAGAGAAAATAAAGAAGAAGAAGTAGAAAAAAAAACAAAAAAAAAAACAATCCAACAGAAGGGGATGGGAGAAAAAAAAAGGCCAAATGATTGACTGAGATCAAAGCACCAGTGCACACATTTGTGATGGCCCCGCGGAAAAGGAAACAGGAAAAGGAGAAAAAAGAAAAGAAAAGAAAAAGAAAAAGGGGGGAAAAAGAAAAAGAAAAAAAAAATCTTTAATAGGTCCCAGCTGTTATTCTTCAGCTATGGAAATCCGTGCAGGTCAGAGACCCCCTCGATCAACACCAGAAGATCAGACATCTCTCAGCTTCGACAGGACTTCTGGAAAAAGTGCTGGAAAGTCTTCTTCAACCAAACCATGGAGAAAAAATTAAAATATGACGATGAAAAAATGAAAAAAAAAAATGGAAGTGTATCAGTCTTCTTCTACACCTGTCGTCGCAGTTTCCAGGTCCAAAGCTGTGGACAAGCCATGACTCCAGTGATGCTCCTTCAAAGAAGGGGTGCTCCACAGTGTGTGATATTTTTTTTATGTATTCCCCCCCTCAGCTATAAAGGTTGAAGGTGGGAAAGAAAAAAAAATGTAATCTGCATCCCCTACTGCTGATGGTCGAGATGTTCTTCTCAAAGTCACACGGGAGAAACGATGCACATTTAAAGAAATGCAGCAGAAAATATCTGATGCAGACGTCAGAGCTTGTAGTCCATAGTACTACCTTATATGAAGCAGAAGCAGGACAAAAACGCGTGGTATATGTACGTATCGCAATAAATCGCTTGCAAATGTCCAAGATTTTTCTAGCCTGTACTGGAAAAGCCCCCTTATCTCTCGATTGAATCCCCGAGCATGTTCCTGCTCTTGTTTAGAGCAAATGATGACACACTTCAATTGCAATAACACCTCCAGGAACCCGAGAAAATAATCAAGACTCAAACAAAAATCTCCGACGCGCACGCTTGGATTTCAAAAGAAGGGAAAAGGACATTGTCCTTTTCTGAATGCGCTGAATAAAAGGTGTTTGTTGAAAAAAATAAAAGCGAAAGCGAACTAAAGAGGAAAGGCAGTCTGTCCACGCGCTTGTCTAGCGGAGGAATGATGTCTGTACTTGTCGGCTCGCGAGCTGCAACCTATTAAAATGCTGCGAGAGTATCCCGGCGCATTTTCATGCATTTCTTCCACTTTTCCACATTCTTCAGTCCAACGCGCTCTCCAAAACACAAACGCAGAAATGCCTTTTATATACAAAGAACGATGGAGAAATAACCAGTCGAAATCAGTGCGGCCGACATGCAGTTTGAAATTTCAGATCAAGATCAGCGATCAAACGAAACGATAAAAAAAAATGATCGTGCGTACTGCACAAACACATAAGAGGTGTGATTTCTTTTCCATGTATTTTTACTCAGAAGATGAGGGATGCAGGCATCTGCTGTCTAGTTGCTAGGCAACCGTGCTAGCAGTGATGCAGAGCAGTGGTGTTTCGATGGCACATTTAAAGGAGCTTCTCTGTTGCATGTCCTGGACAGGAGGGCCCCAGTGGTGATGTGGGTATCCTCGACCCCTGGTTAGCTCCTTAATGGCCCCCGCTGAAACGTGAGGCACATTGATGTGAAGGGCAGAGATAGACGGCCGTCAACACTATCTGCAGTAGTTCAGCTGTGCTTTACAAGATTAGTTTAATGAGGCATTACAAGCCATATCAGTAACACCCCCCCCCCATCATATGTTTACTGGGTGTGATGTGGAGTCAAATGTGGGATGGCAGTGGTCTTGGGTATATGGAATCCTAATGAGAATCTTAAAATTTTACTAGTGCTCCTCCGTGTGTCACAATGAACGTAATTTCAAATTATCACAGATCTGGTACATGTATTCTGCTGGACAGTCAATGATTGAAAGAAAAGTACCTTTCCTGAAGAGTAATTTCAGGACCATGGACAGCACCGCATTTGCTCAGCTGGGGAAAAGTGGGTTCAGGACCACGGACAAGGCTCTGAATGGTTGTTGTGCAGTACATGTAGAAATGAAGGAAATGAAGGAAAAGCTAAACATTCAGTGCTTGTTGTGTTTGTTTTCACTTTGGAGCAGTCCCTGAAAAATCCATATGGTTTATGGACTCTGTAAAAGCCCAAAATGCATGGACTACACCTGTTTTGGACACGGTAAACAAGCTTCGTTGTGGAACTGGAACTGTCCATTGTTGCCGTGCTGAATGTTCTGGAGAGGAAAATCCAGTGGGGGTGAAGCAACGCTTTCGTAAACTAAAACACAAAAGGTAACACTTTATTTTAAGGTTACACATTTGACATGTTCTTAGTATTATATTAACAATAAATAATGCATAATTACATGCAAGCAACGTATATTCTTAATATCATTCCAGATTCCAGAGACATTTCTGACTATGGCATTACCACGTCATCACCGACACGCATATGCGTTTTACAATAAATATGCGTTAGTCAGCCTCCGTGTTTGAGATTTAAGGAGTAAATTTATCATGTGATTAGCTAATGGAGTCATGTTTGTACAAGTAAAGTCTTGCTAATCCCGTGACCCAAGGGTCCTACACTGATATAAATGCTTTCTCTAGTAAAATTGTGAAAAACTTGACACACCTCTTTCAAGTGCATGTAGAGAATTAAGGTCATTAAGACACATTTCCTGGTTACTTTTAAGTTTCAACCTCTATCCAACCTCGGGTTGGATGCAAGACATCTTTGCAGTCATCTCATTAAAGTAAGGTACTTTAGTGAGAGCTCCAGGCTGTCCGAACGCCATTAGATGGTTTAATGAATTAGAATGACAGCTATGATATTAAAGACCACTGGGATAATGACAATGGAAATGACAGTGCTCCTTTGACACTACTGTATGCGTAGTTATTTGAATCTAAATTGCTTTACAGTCAAGCGATGGAAGAAACATGGCTGCAGGCAGAAGAGACCAAGATTTCTTGATGCCTGCCTGCCTGCCTCTCTTTTTCTTTTTTTTTTTAAATAGTAAATTCAGCTGAGATCAATATCAGCAGATTACTGATGTGACAATTACTGTCACCGTCTTCTTTAAAATTTTCAGCATCGTAAATGTATCATAGTGTAGCTGATTTTTATGTTTTATGTGTGTGTGTGTGTGTGTGAGTGTGTGTGCATATAACACACATTTACTAAATGAACTAATCTTCAATAATCAAAATTTTAATCTTACATAATGTTAAACATTGTAGAATCATTAACATTATACCAGGCTTTTTTTACAGCAAAATACTGGCTATTTTACCTTGTAATTTACAGCAAAGACGCTGCAGTGGACCAGAAGTCTTCATGAAACACCCAGCTATTCTTCTCAAAAATGCATTATAATCTTTCTTTGCAATATATAGTGAGCCTATTAAATGTTGGGAAGCCACAGTTGTCTCAGGGGAGGATGAGAAAAGAAAATGTGTTTCTGTCTCCATTTAAATATCTGGAAACTTAAAAGCAATCATGAGGTAAATTCGAATAGCTACAGCAATTTCACCAGTGCTGACTCAGTCAAAAATTCGCTTCGGAAAGCATACGTGAACGTATGCACTTTGGAAGTGCTACAACACTTGAATCTGTTTGTTGCACATTCTCTTATTAAAAATGTCACTCAGTTGTGTTGCAGAAGGCTAATTAAGTTTTGTTTTTTTTTCTTCTTCTTCTCTCAACTCTCCCTGTGAGGTTTACATCATGATGTATTGCTTTATCTGTAGGAATGCAGTCCTGAAACGGCTTAGATAGACATTCTTTCTGTTTCCGTTGCTGAATTCTGAAAATGCACTTTTGGGCAGTTTATTTGTGCTTACACCAATTACTTCAGACTTTGCTTGCGACATACACTGAAGTGTTAAAGTAGAAAACACAAGAAGACACTGCATCATGCAACCTCTTAGAGAAATAGTTTACATGAAAACATTATCCTGAAAACGTGCTTTCCCTCAGCTGATCCAAGATATGATGAGTTTGTGTTTTCATCTGAACATATATTCGAAAAATAAATAAAATGACTTGCTCACTTTTATTCAGCAAGCATGTATAAAAATAAAAATTAAACAGTTTTACATTGTTAGAATTTCATCCTGTTAGAAAGAAAAAAATATTTCAAAATAAATACTGTTCTTCTGAGCTTTCTATTAACCAAAAATAAAAATGAAAAATAGAAATAAAAATAATAATCATGAAAAAAGAGGTAAAGTATAAAATAAGCATATTAAAATGATTTCTAAAGGAATATGTGACACTGTAGACTGGATTAATTATTGCAAAAAATCTGCTTTGCCATCCAAAAAAAAAAAAAAAAAAAAAAAAAATATATATATATATATATATATATTATTAAGACATATTATTGATATTACATTTAATTGTTGTTGTTCTTTTACATAACATAAAAACAAATACTGACCTCAACCTTGGAATGGTAGTGTATGTGGATCTGACAGATTCCCTCGTTGTTTCCTGAGTTGCAATGTACCTGTTGTAAATATTTGGACTCTTGAGGTATATGCATTTAGAATATGAGAATAATTCATATTTATGTTGAGTCCCAACACATGCACATACTCTTATTTATACACGCACACACATGTTGCATAAGATGAAGTTACTAGGTCATTATAAATAATATCACATGCTTAATGCATTGCTGCCTTCAAGATTCTTGTCTGTTTATATATATATATATATATATATATATATACACACACACACACACACACACACTGTTTATCGCTTGTATCTAAACTTATATATAAAATAAGACGACTGAAAGGAAAAAAGTTCATTTACAGTCTGTTGTATTGCTACTAATCAGCTAGGCTTCTATGTGTACCAAGGCAATACCATTTGTTGGCAGAACAGACAGGTGGCTCCACTACTGATTCACATTTCCTTAAAGATTTTTTTTTAAACTGCTGTAGATAAATTAAGCTATTGATTAGAAAACCAGATTGCTTGTTAGTCCTTTGTTAGCTGTGTAATTCAGTCTTTCCATGACTGGTTTATCAGTAGATCAATCAAATAAGGCCTTTTACCAGGGCTGGATTGTGGATTGGACCCCAGGGTCTCAGACTACCATGGGTTCCTAGAGCCTGAAAAAAAAAAAAAAGCTTTGGAGAAGTACGAACTTTGTTTCTATTAAATAAATGAGTTATTATATTTAAATTTGTTGTATTTATATATCCCCCATTAGGTTATTTGAAACATTGCTCATTGGTGTTACATGGTTTAGTGTTAGAAAAATGAAACTGCACAATAAAAATAATATCACAATACAAAAATTGTTCTGCTTATTTTTTAAGGTTCATACTATAATTCTGTGGTGCTAATTATTATTATATTTATTTTTACATAGCATCAATATGTTGGTACATATGAGCCAGATTAAGTTTTTCTTTTACTTAAAGGTGCCATAGAATGTAAAACTGAATTGATCTTGGCATGGTTGAATAATAAGAGTTGAGTACATGGACATAAC